>BJCG01001751.1:0-53106 GCA_005406145.1 Prunus yedoensis | reverse complement strand
TCCCCCACCCATACAACCATCTCCACCTAGCCCACACTTTGATGTCACCACCACCTCTCCCACCTTCCTGCAACCCCACCGCAACCTCAACCCACCTACTAGATCAACTCACTCCAACAATCCCCATCTCACATCTCTCTCAACCCATGAAACCCACCCTATCCCCACAGTTGCTCCCCTCGAACAAACCCCACCACCGCACAACCAGTTACCTCCACCTAATCACCTCCAGCACATTCATTCACCAACCCCAAAACACCCACCCCAAACCACACAACTCCAAAAAGCCAACTTGCAACCCGCCACCTCCAACACATCCATCCTTACCCAGCCACCCCAATTGATCCCCCACCCCAAATCGCAACCGCCAACTGATATTACACGAACCCAACTATCCACCCCTCTTCCCCAAATATGACTTTCAAATTAAGAAGAAGGAAAAAAAAAAGAATGAGAGAAGAAGACCAAAAAGAAGGAAAAAAGAAGAAGTAGAAAGTCGGATGATGGAGAAGGAAGAGTATAACATTTTTTAAATTCTTCTAAGCATATAATAAATATGATCATTGTACAAAGGCTACTCAAGAATCCAACTTGCTCCAGTGGTAAAGACCATTTATTGGGTATTGGAGGTTAAGTGTTTGAATCCCCTTGAATCGCAATACTCTTTAATATTTGCAATTTTTATTTATTTTTTGAATAAAGGTGGGCTCCACAATTTGTGAAGTTGATGGGGTTAGCAACGGAGTTGATGGCAAGGGGCAAAGTGAAATGCGAAACCACAGTCAAATGGGGGTATATGGGTCACTTTCAGTTTCAAGGTGCAAAATGAGATTTGACCCAAGTTT
This sequence comes from Prunus yedoensis, assembly GCA_005406145.1. Lineage (NCBI taxonomy): Eukaryota > Viridiplantae > Streptophyta > Magnoliopsida > Rosales > Rosaceae > Prunus > Prunus yedoensis. Next base: position 52,261 of record BJCG01001751.1, on the reverse strand, counting down.
CAAGCGGCATTTTAACTAATAAGCCTTCTTTTTATAATAAAGGAGACTTTTTCTGGTTAAAGTAGCCACTGTAGAAAGTTAGTTTAGGCATGTGAGTTTGCATATGCATTTTTAGGTGGTCCCAAATTCGTACTTCATTTTTTGTCTCATTGCTTGTTCTTATGTGCTTTGCAGTTGATCCCAAGCATTTCACTATTACAATGTATCATGGTGGTAGATTTAGTGACAATTTCTATGTAGGAGGTGATATGACATATTTTGACTATGTTGACAAGGATATGGTGTCTATGGTTGAGATAGGTTAGATGGTTAAACATTTGGGTTATATGGATGGGATCATTTTGTACCATTATAAGCTACTTGAGCCATCAAATGCAATGACCTTGCTGCAATTTGATGACAATCCACTAGCTATTAGACCAAGTGGAAATGGACTAAGATCTGCTATATAGATGAGGAGCCACATGAGTTTGATGTAGGATGCAGTGCTCCTGTAACAACTCAAGGTTCAAAAGGAAAAGCAGTGGCAAGGGAAGCATACAATAAGGATAGAAAAGGGGGAAATGTTTTAGTTGATAGTAGAAAAGCATACAAAGCAAAAAAAAAAGTAAAGGAAGCATTCACACTAGAAGAAAGTGTTCTCCAAAAGAAAAGAAATGAGTGAAACAAAGGCCTAAAAGGAGGAAGCTTGGTGATTCTTCTCAGTCATCTGGTGATGACCCATCTGAAGAATCATGCCTTGTTGACACATAATATGTCATGAAAGAGATGATGGCTTTGTTGAATCAAACATTTTATTTGCACAATATTTTTTTAAAGGTGGTTTTATTGTAATTGAGACTATTGGAATGGCGGAGGCCCAAAATGAGGAAGCAAGAGAGCATGCCCAAAATGAGGATGAACAGGCCCAAGATGCTGCAAAGGTGCATGTCGAGGTTGTTGCAAATGAGCAGGCGCCCAATGTTACAAATGAGCAGGCCTAAGGTGTTCCAAATGAGCAAGCCCCCAATATTGCAAAATGAGCATGCCCAAAATGAGAATGAGCAGCCCCAAAATGTTGCAGAAGAGCCTGAAACTAAGTAGCCAAATCCATACAATAGACCGAATACTTTTGGGGCTAAAGTGTTAGAAGACAATGATGAAGACTTTCTTAGGGGTACATCAGATGATGAAGAAATTGGGAGAAGGTTCCAAGAATACAATCCTAAAACTAACAGCAACAATCCAATTTTTGAATTGGGAATGATGTTTGTAGATTTCCATGTGATTAGAGAGTCAAATCTTACTCACTAAAGTATGGACACAAAATATGGTATAAAAGAAATGCGAGGTTCAAGTTAAAGACATTTTGTAGAACCAAGCATTGCCCTTGGAACATATATGCCTCTTGCAAGTCATTTGAGGATAAAACATTGGTTGTTAAGATATACAATCTTATCCATACATATGTACAAGTTTGGGACAACAACCTAGCAACTGTGAAGTGGCTCACTAAAACATTCATTGACAGAGTCCAATCTAAGCTTAATATTCCTCCACATTCAATCAAGGATGTTGCTTCAAAGAAGTAGGCAATGGGGTTTCACGCATAAAAGCATATAGAGCCAAGAAATCAACTTTTGAGATGATAGAGGGTAATTTGGATGCACATTATACTATGCTATGGGATTATTGTGAAGAATTGAAAATGAGCAACCTAAGAACAACCACCAAGATGAAGTGTGAATTTAATGGAAGTGATGCAATCTTTCAAAGGTTATATGTCTGTTTGGGAGGTTGTAAGAAGGGCTTTAAGGAGTATTGCAAGCCTTTTATTGGATTAGATGGTTTTCATTTGAAAGGAGTCTGAGAGTCAATTCTTGACTGCTATTGGAATTGATATTAATAATGAAACATGGGTCATACCTTATGTAGTGGTGGAGATGAAAACTAGGGATTCATGGACATGGTTTCTTTAACTGTTGGCTCGTGATGTTGGAATTGTGAATCAACATGGGTGGACATTTATCTCGGACAAGCAAAGGGGGTTGCCTATAGCATTTGAGGTTTGGATGCAACTTGGATTAGTCATGTTGTAGTTTTTGGATTACTCATTTGCATAGTTGGTTGGATGTATTTGGATATATTTTGCATAGGATGTATTTGGATGCAGTCTTTTGCACAGGAATATTGATGTATTTTGAACTAACTGCAAATTCTTTGATATATAATGGATGCAACCATATTGATGGCAAATTCTTCTTTGCACTTATTTACAAACCCAAATGCAATTCAATGCACCATATGTAGTTTACAAAACCTTACCAAATGCAATTCATTATACCAAAATGCATTTTACAAAGCCAATTGCATTTTACAAATCCACATGGACTTCAAATGTGGCTCACTAATACACAATGCACATGAAACCACCTAAAACTCAAGTTATAGCCTAACATTGTGGTTGGTTTTATCTTTTTTGCATCCTTCCCCACTCAAAACCAACAAAGGCACAAAGATCGTGAACCATGACCCTAGTAGCAAAACCCACAGAAACCTAAATCTCCTGGAAGCTTTTCTCTGCCCCTCTTCCTGCTTCGCCAAGCTTTTCAGTCAAGGGAAAATTAGGGGTAGGGATTTCTAAAATCCCATGAAGCTATGACAAAACAAATCATCTAGCATATGCATATCAATATCAAATCAAATAAAGCGGAAGCCAGGAAATAGCTAGAGATTCATACAATTCTCATCTTAGGTCCCAATCTTTATAGGTTTATGAAAATAGCACCATAGACTCTCTAAGACAACTATTTAGAGAGGGATTAAGGAATACATACCTTTGGAGCATATCTTGAAACCAAGGATGATGTTCAAGTAGAGGGATTGGTCCCTTTGATGTTGGTTCTCCACTTTGCTCTCCAAATAGGCACAATGAGGTTATGTCTCCCCAAAAAATTTTCACCAAGGATGGAGGAGAATAGAAGAATACGGAACCAAGAGCAGAAGATGGGTGCTAGCCTCTTCTTCCTCTAGGTGACCAGCCAAGAGAGTGATCGAGAGGAGGTTTGATGTTTCCTCTCTTACTAAATGTCTAACTTGAAACCCTAAGGAGGTGTGGTGATATGACTATGAATATATAGAGACATATTGTCACGCATGTGCCACAAAAGATCCCATGTGTTGCACCCCCTCACCCCTTGGCCATTTTGGGCTACTTTGGTCTACCACATTAATCCCATAATGTGTTACACTTTGCCTAAGTCAATAAGGTCCATTTTCCTATAAATGTTTAAGTCATGTAGGAGCAAAACAAAAGTTCCATAACTTTAATTAATTCATTAAGCTAATCCAATTAGTTTAATTAATTTAATGACTTAACTAATTAAATCACTAACTTGTCTAACAAGCATTGGTCCTAGTCAACCTTATGTTGACTGCATCAAGTCTTGGGTCAACGGTTTGACCTTTGATTTTGACTTTTGACTTTGACCTTGTGATAGATTAATATTTTGCATATATAATCTATCTCTATTTTGCATTGTTTTAATGTGAAATTGGTTAGTTTAATGTGTTTAGTGAAGATTTTGAAGGCATTCATTCCTAGCAAGGCTCTGGAGCTACAACTATGATTTTGGAAGCTTAAGGGACCGAAATGGATAGAATTATCAACTCAACAAAAAGCAACTCATTCTAATTTATCAAACACCTGGAGTGCATTTGTGCAAGTGTCAATTTATACTCACAACTGGTCTCAGTGACCAGTGCTAGAAAGAAGATAAGTTAAGCAATTTACCATCAATGTCGGAGCTGAAATCGTGTGAAGCTAGCATGGGCTGCGTTTATGTGGGCCTTGTTGTCAGTTGCTGATGTTGGAGAAGGCATGCCGTGCAGAAATGGTTGTTGTAGAGTAGGTGCGAATCTGCTAAAAATAAATACCAAGGCAAATGAAAATGAAAGCATCCAGATTGAATATGTTGAAGATCGAGCTTGCCAAAGTAACATACCAAGGTGGACTTGTAGACATTGGCTGATGTTGGAGACTCAATGCAAATATGTGCAAATTTGATTGCATGTGTTGAGGCATTACTCTTACCTAGAATCCTCTCTACTAAAGCCGCGTGATGATTGCCTCTTCTGAGTTGGAGAAAGTTAATTCCTTTCAACACCAACACTTTGTTTTATCCGTTTTAAATTGGGTTTTTGTTTTTCATTATTTCCTATTTACTTTACCCGAAAGCCAATTCCCAAGTCTTCCTCAGCCGCCAACTATCTATTTTTCCTCTTCAATTTGGGTTTTTTTTTTGGGCTTTCCTATTATTCATCTACTTCCTAATTAATTATTATTTTTTTTCTTTTTGGAGAATTCCTTTGACCTATAAATACGTAGCCTTAACCTAAGGCTGGGGGTTCTAATGATTATTAGGAGACCATAAACCACAAAGGCACGAGAGAGAGTTTCAGAGAGACAAAGAAAAAGACCTAGAGCTAGAGTTGCTGCTGTGCAGAGATTAAATCTTCAATCGGTCTTTTCTTTCCTATGACACTGTTTATCATGGTTTTTATTAAAGTTGTCATGAACTAATTCCTTTTTGCTAGGGCTACGATTTAGCCTAAACTTGAATACTCAATTACTTTAATCGATGTTAATTCCAAGTATTTTTTCCATGTTGAGTATCTATTACTATGCTTAATGCTTTGAATGTTTGGCCAACATTTAATTGTTTGATGATGCTAAATTGACAATAGGGATATCTAATTTGGGGTTGCTTCTTGTAATAGATGCCATGAGTTACATGATTAGACAGGGATGCTTGTCATGACTTATGTGGTTGTTTTGCAGGTTTTCCAAGGAGTTAATGGGTTCTTATTATCTTAATTTCATCACTAGGGATAGAGTGGGTTGGTAATAAGAATACTTTTGTATAACCAGGGATGGAGTATCGAATAAAGTAGGGAAAATCGACTGTCAACATGGAGAATAATTAGGATTAACATGCTAAGGGAAATTGGGTAGAATTGGCTTATGGTGAAATCGGAAGCTCTAGTGCTCTCATAACTTGAATCTCACTACTTTATTTTTCTAATCTTGCTTTTATTCATTGTTTTAGTTAATTAATCAATCAAATCTCATCATTCAATTGTTTAAATAAAGTCTTGGGTTAATCACAATCGGTACTTAGTAAATTAAATCACTCTTCGTGGGAACGACACTTCACTTATCACTGTATTACTTGTGCGAATTGTTTGCTTACAATAAATTCACAACACCTTGACTTTGACCTTTACTTTGACTTTGACCAAGTCGCAAAATCATTTATTCTTTCATACCTTTTTGTTGTGCAATCTTATAGGTTCTAATTAGCGAGGCCATGAGTAAGAATGGTTTCTTCTAAATCAAATGTGAATTGTATCCCTCTATACAATTCTCCCTATTGGCGAAGGCTAATTATAATTAGTCCTTACAGGGCTTTCACAAACCATGAGTGACACCTAGTAGTATGTCATGGCTACCCAAGCTAAATAGAGTTCATTTAGAGAACCTAGTCAGTTTGTGATTACAATGCAATTTGGCCCTTCTTTATTACAATACTCTATGTCGTGTTGTTGGGATATGGTTAACTTGTGTCAAATCCCTAACATGACATCTCTAGGTTATATGATTTACTTGGATGCAATTGCAAACTTTCTTATTTCAATTCACATCCTGCACTTTGGCCAAAGATTCATGAATCATATCTTTAGAGTATTCTCTCTTCCTACTAAGAGTAGAGATTCCTTGTTGTACATTCACATGCCTCTGTGTACATGCTGAGTATCCTGAGGAACACCTTTAAGTCACAACATTTTGATATAACTGTATAGTGCTCTCAAAGACAAACAACCCATACATAAAACAACCGTGATATCTCAAGTCTAAGGACTAATTTGGATTATCATAACTTAGAATTCTTTGTTTGAGACTTGTGAGTAAGACTTCCATACAAGAATTCTTGAGTTTATCGCATTCAGTGAACTCTATCTCTATAGAGCATACACATATGTCTCAGTGTCTCTACACGAATGACTTGAGACTAGTCATCCTTCTGTTTAAGCAGACATAGTGTGTACCAGTCTTTGCGGTTCACCATTATCCAATTGGTGATCCTATGACTAGGAACCTTTTTAGGATATGATACTTCTATGTTGGAAGGGTCTCGTGAATCTCACTTATTTAGAATGCTTTCCATTCATATCTTTATCAATGAACTTGTTACTTTGTGTACATTATGCATCTTAAAGTAACATTAGCTCCCCTTTGATTATATTAGCTATATTATATCTTTAGAGTATTCCATTTTTATATTGGCTTCTAGGGCATATATCTAACATTCAGAAGCCCATGTATCACATTCCTTGACCTTTAGCGCATCTTGGGATCAATCTAGTGAAAAAAGGCGCATCTTCTTGATCTTTGTAGAGAGACACGAGCTGTAAGATCCCACATCGACCAATGGAGAGAGGGTGATGTGCCTTATATGTACAAGCCCGCTGATAGGCTTTTTAGTACCTGCGCAAACAGGGTTAAAACTCCTATAAAACTTGCAAGAATGACAAGGTTGTTGCAGTATAAATGATTCTCGCAAGGTCATTCTCCGCAGGGATTATTAAATAACTCGTCGCAACCAAATTCTAATTAATTATTGTAAAAGAGAAAATTGAGAGGTTTGATTTGAAGACCTTAAATTAAAACGAATTTAACTATATAAAACTAAGGCAATATGCAAAAATTAAAGCTAAGAGCAGAGAATCAATTGTATTTTTAGAAATCAATTAAGAAAGCCCAAGGGATCCGCCGTCACCTTAACAATTCTATATAGTTCTCCCAATTACTTATGACCTATACATGCATATTTCAAAAGTTAGGTATTCCTAATATATGCCTACTTGGACCCCCCCAATATAGAGCGTATATCACACATGCAATCCATCTGTGGTATTCAGATCATATCTAAACATACATGACTCAATTAAGTTCCGGGAACCTTTTTGACAACCATGCAACCCTTAAGACGTGGTATTTCATCCTAGGTGAAATTGCACATATTAATCACAAGAGCCTTTGTCAATTTCATGGACCGACCTCCGACCAAAACTGCATTCTAAATTACTTTTCTAAACATTCCTAAAGGTGATCAAGCATCAAGACACTTAGATAGTTTAACCCAGTGATGAATAATTCGAAAACCTGCATGCATATAATCATAAGCAAATTGGACAAAAACTACATATTCTTGCTAAGGCTCGTGGCCTCACCCTAGCAAAAGAGAGTTAGTTACGCATGTTCATAATTAAAATTATCAAGTTCTTCATTAAAATAACAAAGATCGAAAACACCTTGAAGTAGAAGTTCTTCAAAAACCCTAGCAAAAGTCACGTTCAAAAGCCAAAAGAGAAGTAACCCTAAAAATTCTGTGAAATAGAACTTAAATACTCCCACAAACAAGCTGCTCACAACCAGCTTTTCTATCCCCTCAAGGAAACTAAATAAAATAAAATAATGACATGACATAAAATCAAAATTGGACTGGGAGAATCTGTCCATAATCTGCCCAGCCACGTTTTGGGCTCAAATCTCCTCCAAATCCGGTCCAATATAGCTTTTTTAAAGATAAAAACGTTCTGAATACTTCTCCAGAAGGCTACGAATCCATCAGAGGTCAGCTCGGTCTCCAAAAACGCCATAAAACCCCAAAACATCACTTTCCAGCACTGCACACTGCTCCTTTATTTTATCGCCAGAAAATAACCTCTTGGTAGAAAAGTCTAAAATTTTGATACAATCAAGCCAAGTGACTCACGAACATCCTCCAACTGGAATTACTCCAAAATTCGTCCATTTGATTATGTTTTGCTCCAGAGAAAGTCGAAAGTCCTGTATTGGAAATATAATTCAAAGTATCAAGATTCTTCCAAAATATCAACCAAAATATACTAAGAATGGGGCTAAATATATAATAAAATATGCCCATCAAAATACCCCCAAACTTAGCTTTTCTTGTCCTCAAGCAAAACAAATCTAGAAAACAAAAAAAATAAATAAACTAACAAATAAAAACTTTAAATAAAACCTAACTAAACAAAATTTCCATTCAAGTTGCAATCCATAGAAAATGTTAAAAATCAGAACATCTTTTCAAAAGCTCCAACTAATCCCACTACAGAAGAGTCTAAGCCATTGAGAGTCAATTAGAATAGAATTCACAAATTTCCTTCGGTGTAAAGTGAACCATCATAATTAAGGAGACTCAACCAAAACCCTTACCTTTCATCTCGTTTATTCACACTTCACCTACTAACTTCACAAATATTTTTTTTCTCTCTTGTTTTTTTTTTTTTTTGGTAACAATGGTGGTCGTGCAATGTCGGATCACTTAAGCTTTCGATCCAACCCATTTAACGAGCTTTAGGTCAATGACTCCCAAACCAAATAAGGCTTTAGGGCACTAGGTGTAGAACACCCCTAAGGACTTATTAACCCGAGTTGGAAAGGCTACGAAACCAACTAACCACTCTGCCCCATGCCAAAACTCTACCGTTGGACTCTAGAATCACTGCTGATTAGGCAGGATTGGCCCGGTTACTAGGCAAAGTCTCGGGTGAGACAATTATTACTTTATAACACATACTAACTTTATTTTATATAGAACAAAAATTAAAACACACTTGGACAAAAGGTAAGTATTTTGATCTCACTCCCCACAAACCATGTTGGTGTGATGTGCAAATTTCAAAGTATAATTCATGAATTATTGTCTAAGCAACAATAATAGAAAAGACTCTAATGTGGGATTGATCTTCACCATGTCTATTTGTCCTAATGTTAACATAATCTATGGATATTAACTTAAAACGAAAATTTTAAACAAGACTCAAAAATTAAAAACCTAAAATTTACTTTCCCACCCCAAACTTAAATCACACATGTCCCCAAGTGTGGTAACTAACAGAAGAAACAAGAGCAGACAAACATTAAATCCTAGAAAATGAAAATAAAAAAATAAAGAAAATAAATGAAAAAACTAGGGAAAGCAAAAGAGAAAAACACCAAAAGATATTAAAAAGGAAGAAAATACCGGAACTGTACACCTCCGTGATTCGAGAGTAGGACCTGCCCTCTGGGATTTGCAAAGATGCGCTGACCACTCATACAAGCTCATGCTTGTATCAAATCCTCGCAACAGATACTATATAACCCGGGTGTAGCAGCTGTATTTGTCAATTAAAAACATAAAACCGTGAACATGCATGGGCGTCCCCTTCTAGCCGCGAACCAGAGCCAACAGGCTCTTCCATCCATCCCATCTCCTGCTCAGATGTTCCTTTTCTCAAATATTTCTTCTGTGCACCAACAACTCTTCTTATCTGCCTCACACTCAAACTTGCTCTCATAGGCATTTCTCTCATAAACCCACACTCCGCTCTCGTTCGCAGCTGTTTCAAAACTAAACTTGGAGTTTTCTGTGTTGGATTTGCCCGAAATGGTATTTGGAGTAACCAAGGAGCCGCTCCATCCTTAACGATGCACTTCAAACATCAGATCTGAGAGCTGAGGTGAATAGTCCAAGGTGGAAGTAGCAGAAATCTGAGAGGCCAAAGGTAAACCTTCCTCATATATAGGAATTTTCATTTCAGAATTGATGGTGTGTGCAAAGTCTAACCTTTGCATGTATGTGTATCTATGTGCAGTCAACTCCCAAACTTGCAAATCTGAGCAGATCTACACCACGCACTAGTCTCTGCAAAAATCTGAAACCAACCATCCCACAGAGGTATAAACACGATCCCTGTAGACTTTCTGACTTTCACAATATTGTGTGTTGTAAATGAGTCATAACTGATCAAAATTATGTTTCCGAGCTTGGTAACGGTAAGCCCCGCGTTTTGTTGAAAGGAATTAAGAACAAGATTGATTATTGTAGACTTCATGGCCTGATCTGTTAGAGACTAACTAAACAAACATCGTTTGATGGAAGTAGCAATTTTTGCTTTAATTTAGTCAGAGCTGAAGACCTCTTGCCTTATCTTGAGATACTTATCCACATCATTTTTCATCTGCTTCAAGTTTAGAGTTGCATCAACCTTGGAAATAATACGTGGAGACTGGCGAGATTTTAGCAAGCAAGTCAATCTTCAAGTTGCGAGCAAGTATAATATCGAATCCCTGCAAGTTTTGTGGTTGTAGATCTGGTAGACTTGCTGCTGGGTGGCATGATTCCAGTCTAGGATTGCTGCTTTTGATGTTCGTGTAGACTGCTACTGGGTGCATGATTCCAGTGTAGGATTGCTGCTGGGTGCATGATTCCCAATATAGGATTATCTGCTAGTATGTTTGTTGCTGCTGATGGTTTTCCTGCATTGAATCAAATAGTGTTAGGAGTAGAAAAGAAAAATAAAAACAACTAGAAAAGGAAAAACAGAAACAATATTTTTGTTTTTTTTTTTTGGTTTGTTTATTTTTGCAAATAAAAGAAGTAAAGAGTTTAGAAAAATTGGTTGCCTCCCAATATGCGCTTTATTTAGACTATAGCTAGCCATTGCAGAAGCCTGGTGGTTAGATCATTGGTTCCTTCAGAGTCAGTGACTCACGTGCAATATCGAAGGGCGCTCCAAATATGGTTCAGCCTGTGACCGTTCACTTTGAATGTGTTGCATTAATTTCACTTGTAATATCACCGCCCCATGAGGATAACCTTAGTAACCAAATAGGGGCCATTCCAACGAGACTTTAACTTCCCTGGAAATAACTTCAACCTTGAACTGAATAAACAAAACTTTTTGCCCTGGATGAAAATTCTTTCTAAGAATCTGATTGTTATGAAATGCCTTGGTTTTTTCTTTGTTAAATGCGCAAACTCTCATAAGCATCATTAAAATCTCCTCAAGCTCATTAATTTGCAATTTACATTTTTCTCCAGCAGAATCATAAGAAAAATTCAACTCTTTAATAGCCCAAATGCCTTATGCTCTAGCTCCATAGGTTAAATGACAAGCCTTATCATAACCCAGCCGAAACGAGGACATCCCAATTGGGCCTTTAAATGCAGTTCTGTATGCCCAGAGACAGAGCAATTACTCATTTCAAACTCCAGTCTCTTCGAGTAGAGCTAATTGTTTTTTCAAGAATTCGCTTGATTTCTCTATTTGAAACTTCAACCTGTCCTGATGTTTGTGGATGATAAGGAGTAGCAACACGATGGGTGATCCCATACTTAGCCACAACATAGCAAACGATCTAAGTAACAAAGTGCTTACCCCCATCACTTAGAATGACACTCGGTGTTCCAAATCGTGGAAAAATTACCCCCTGGAGGAATTTCAGAACAACTGATCCTTGATTGGTTGGTGCTGCAATTGCCTCGACCCATTTAGAAACATATTCAACAGCCACCAAAATATACTGATTGCCATGGGACATTTGGAATGGTCCCATGAAATCAATACCCCAAACATCAAACAATTCAACGACTAATATACTTTGTTGTGGCATTTCATTTCTTTTGGACTGATTACCCATGACAACGATCACAAGATCTACACAAACTTAGCATCCTTGAAGAGAGTAGGCCAAAACAATCTACTTTGCAAAATTTTAGCTGCTGTCCGTTTAAGGCCAAAATGTCCCCTACAAGCATACTGATGTGCAAATAACTTGGTCTGAACAATATTTGTATAAATATGGTTCATCCCAAAAATAATACTTTGCATATGCCAAAAATTTCTTTTTCTGCTGGAAAGTGGAAAATCTGGATGAAGACTACCCCTCTAGCCAAATAATTAACTTAAATCAGCAAACATGGTGAAATGATATGGGCAGCAAATAGCTGTTCATCTAGAAAATTTTCATTTAAAGGCAGCAAGTCATCTTCTGCAGAAATTGGCACAATCAACCTGGACAAATGATCAGCCACAACATTTTCACTACCCTTTTATCCCTGATCTTTCTAAGTCAAACTCTGCAGTAAAAGAATCCAACGAATTAATCAAGGCTTAGCATCTTTCTTCAACAACAAATACTTCAAAGCTGCATGATCTGTGTAAACAATCACCTTAGCCCCACTAAGTAAGAACGAATTTTTCTAATGCAAAAACAATTGCCAACATGTCCTCTCTGTGGTCGCATTGTGCAGCTGTGTCATCATTGAGAGTCCGACTAGCATAATGAATGACTTGGGGAAGCTTACTTTCCGTGTGTCCAAGAACTGCTCCTACTGCGTAATCTGAAGCATCACACATCAATTCGAAAGGTAAACTTCAATTAGGTGCTGCAATATGGGTGTTGTAGTGAGGAGTGGTCTTTAACTTGTGGAAAGTCTCCAAACAGCATCAGCAAAACAAAAGGAGCATCCTTAGCCAATAAATTACACAATGGTTGGCTAGATTGGAGAAATCCTTGATAAACCGTTTGTAAAACCCAGCATGACCAAGAAAAGACCGAACACTTTTAAAACAGTTGTCGGTGGTGGCAGCTTTGGCAATTACATCAATTTTGGCCTTATCAACCTCAATACCCCTGTTAGAAATCAAGTGGCCTAGGACATCCCCTGCTTAACCATGAAATGAACACTTTTTCCCAATTTAAAACAAGTTTGTCTTAATTGCATCTTTCAGAACTAGGGATAAATTGTTTCAAGCATTCATCAAAAGAATGCCCAAAACATAAAAATCATCCATAACACTTCATACATACCTGTTCAACCCATTCGGAAAATATGCTCATCATGCATTCGTTGAAACATGCAGGAGCATTGCACAAACCAAAGGGCATTCTTTGATATGCAAAAGTCCCAAAAGGACATCTAAAGGTTGTCTTCTGTTGACCTCAGGTGCAACTGGAATCTGGTTGTACCATGAATATCCATCCAAGAAACAATAGAACGCACGACCAGCCAACCTTTCCATACATGTGATCAGTGAAAGGCAATGGAAAATGATCCTTTTTAGTACCCGCATTGATCTTTCTGTAATCAACACACTACGCCACCCAGTAGTCAAACCGTGTAGGCAACAAGTTCATTTTATCAGTCTTCACAACTGTAAATCCAGAACGTTTGGGCACCACTCACTACGACAAAAATCGAAAATAGACGAACGGTAATCCACCGTCGTGTATTCAGTTTTTCAACCGTCGTAAAATCGAAGCGACGGCTTTTCATGCATAAAACCACGACGGTAAATCCCCGTCGTCTATTATTTGTAAAGACGACGTTTTTTTATAAAAAGGATTGTCCTATTATTAAGTAAAGACGACGGTTTTTATAAAAAGGGTCGTCTATTATATGTAAGACGACGGTTTTTTAATAAAAAGGGTCGTCTATTATATGTAAAGACGACTCTTTTCATATAAAAAGGGTCGTCTAGTATATGTAAGACGACGTTTTTTTTTATAAAAGGGTCGTCTATTAATATGTAAAGACGACAGTTTTTTTATAAAATGGTCGTCTATTATATGTAAAGACTAGACGGTTTTTTTATAAAAAGGGTCGTCTATTATATGTAAAGACGACGGTTTTTTTATAAAAAAGGGTCGTCTATTATATGTAAAGACGACCCTTTGTTATATGAAAAGGGTCGTCTATTATATGTAAGACCGACGGTTTTTTATAAAAAGGGTTCGCTATTATTAGTAAAGAAACTATTTTTATTATATCCAAAGACGTCGGTTTTGTTAAAAAGCCATCATCTATTAAATTGAAGACGACGATTTCTTGAAATATTGTCGTCTATTAACGCTAAGACACAATTTTTAGTAAAACCGTCGTTGATTGTATATAAAAGACGTTATGGTGTTAAAAGAGGTCATTGATAATATATACAGATGACGGTTTTTCAAATAAAACCATCGTTTTATTATCTTTAGTTTTTTGAAGAGTCAATAGTTATTACATAGTCAACCAATCTTTATTCTATTACATACATACTTCCTACCTATAATTAAAAATAACGGAGCTCACAAATTCTACTAATTTGATTTTAACTTCATCAATTTGTTCTTGGGTTGACTTAACTCTGCCTTCTTGCACATTTTCCAAGTTGTTGGTGTCGGAAAAGGAAAGACCTGCATGAAAGAGACCCCAATACTCTTAAACATAAACTTGTTTAGCAGTAACCTAACCTTAGCAAAAAGATCTATGCAGCTCTAGAATGACAGCAGAACACAATTGGCATAATTGGCAAAGTACCTGTTCTTGTGGTGGCACCATAACCTGTTCTTGTGGTGGCACCATAACAAATGAAAAATCAGAGATTCAGAAAATTAACAATGAAATTCCAAAATAATTAAAGTAAACAACAAAACCAAAAAGTATTTTGGACCTGATGATGTTGTCGGTCCAAAAACAAACGGATCTAGTGAGGGATGGGTATGTTTTGCCTCATCTCTTCGTTAGCTTCTTCTTGATTACGAAGGCCTTGTGGGACGGCTGTGCATATTTATAAAAAACCCAAATGAGAAACTCACTTAAATCCCACGAAATTAGCACAATACATGACAAACATAATATATATATATATATATAGACCGATTTCCATAAGTCTTTCTAGATCGAGTCGCTGAGTTTGATGAGCGAGTTGAGTACCTGAGAGCGAGATCTTCTTTGAAGAAAGTGAAGGTCGAGATCTTTCAAATCAAACCTTTCAACCAGCTTTGATTCTCAAATACAGAACCTCCCTCTACATCTTATGGATCTGCGAAGACCTCAATCTCTCAACTCCTTCATTGATATCGATTTTTGATGATTTTGTAGAGAGTTTCATGAGGGTGTTTTAGAGAGTGCAGGAGGGTTTCAAGGAGGGAGAGATAAGGTTTTCAGAGACACGGGAAAATCTGAAAATTTGTCGAGCGCGAATTCACTTAAGTAGTTTTTTTAGCGTGTTTTAAAAGACGACGCTTGTTAATGAGAGATAAGGTTTTCAAAGACGGGTGAAAATTTGAAAATTTGTCGAGCGCGAATTCACTTAAGCGGCCATTTTTTCGCGTGTTTTAAAAGACGACCCTTTTTATAAAAAACCGTCGTCTTTACTTAATAATAGACGACCCTTTTTATAAAAAAAAACGTCTTTACATATAATAGACGACCCTTTTATAAAAAACCGTCGTCTTTACATATAATAGACGACCCTTTATAAAAAAACTGTCGTCTTTACATATAATAGACGACCCTTTTATAAAAAAAACCGTCGTCTTTACATATAATAGACGACCCTTTCAAAAAAAACCGTCGTCTTTACATTAATAGATGACCCTTTTATAAAAAAACCGTCGTCTTTACATATAATAGACGACCCTTTTATAAAAAAACCGTCGTCTTTACATATAGACGACCCTTTTTTTATTTATACTTTCATTAAATACAACATAAGATTTTGTGGTATCCACTAGTGTAAATATTTTAAATTGACGATCGAATGCAGTCATTGTATTCATATTGGGTCAAGGAGTGTAGCTGTAAAAAATCATCAAAATCGGAGTTAAAATAACCGTTAAATCTTGATTTTTCGTTTATAACCGTCGAAATGTTTTGTCCCGTTACTTGATCTCTGATTTATTTTTTTTCCGATTTTTGGTGTATATGATCACGATGTGTAAACAAACAAGTTTGACGGTTGGATCGTTGAAACTAGTTTCATAGAATGCGTATGCCATCAAAACAATATATTCACTAACAATTAAGAGTTTATTTATACTTTCATTAAATATAACATAAGATTTTGTGGTATCCACTAGTGTAAATATTTTAAATTGACGATCGAATGTAGTCATTGTATTCATATAGGGTCAAGGAGTGTAGCTGTAAAAAATCATCAAAATCGGAGTTAAAATAACCGTTAAATCTTGATTTTTCGTTTATAACCGTCGAAATGTTTTGTCCCGTTACTTGATCTTGATTTATTTTTTTTCCGATTTTTGGTTGTGTATGATCACGATGTGTAAAACAACAAGTTTGACGGTTGGATCGTTGAAACTAGTTTCGTAGAATGCGTATGCCATCAAAACAATATATTCACTAACAATTAAGAGTTTATTTATACTTTCATTAAATATAACATAAGATTTGTGGTATCCACTAGTGTAAATATTTTAAATTGATGATCGAATGTAGTCATTGTATTCATATAGGGTCAAGGAGTGTAGTGTAGCTGTAAAAAATCATCAAAATCGGAGTTAAAATAACCGTTAAATCTTGATTTTCGTTTATAACCGTCGAAATATTTTGTCCCGTTACTTGATCTCTGATTTATTTTTTTTCCCGATTTTTGGCGTATGTGATCATGATGTGTAAACAAACAAGTTTGACGGTTGGATCGTTGAAACTAGTTTCGTAGAATGCGTATGCCATCAAAACAATATATTCACTAACAATTAAGAGTTTATTTTATACTTTTATAAATATAACATAAGATTTTGTGGTATCCACTAGTGTAAATATTTTAAATTGACGATCGAATGTAGTCATTGTATTCATATAGGGTCAAGGAGTTGTAGCTGTAAAAAATCATCAAAATCAGAGTTGAAATAACCGTTAAATCTTGATTTTTCGTTTATAACCGTCGAAATGTTTTGTCCCGTTACTTGATCTTTGATTTATTTTTTTTTCCGATTTTTGGTGTGTATGATCACGATGTGTAAACAAACAAGTTTGACGGTTGGATCGTTGAAACTAGTTTCGTAGAATTGCGTATGCCATCAAAACAATATATTCACTAACAATTAAGAGTTTATTTATACTTTCATTAAATATAACATAAGATTTTGTGGTATCCACTAGTGTAAATATTTTAAATTGACGATCGAATGCAGTCATTGTATTCATATAGGGTCAAGGAGTGTAGCTGTAAAAAATCATCAAAATCAGAGTTGAAATAACCGTTAAATCTTGTTTTTAAAAAACCGTTATCTTTACTTCACAATAGATGACCCTTTTTAAAAACAAACCGTCATCTTTACATATAATAGATGACCCTTTTTTAAAAAAACTGTCATCTTTACTTCATAATACGACCCTTTTCATATAAAAAGGGTCGTACTTACTTAATAGACGACCCTTTTTATAAAAAAACCGTCGTCTTTACGTATAATAGACGACCCTTTTATATGAAAAGGGTCGTCATTACTTCATAATAGACGACCCTTTTCTTATAAAAAGGGTCGTCTTTACTTAATAATAGACGACCCTTTTATAAAAAAACTATCGTCTTTACATAATAGACGACCCTTTTTATATGAAAAGGGTCGTCTTTAATTCATAATAGACGACCATTTTCATATAACAAGGGTCGTCTTTACTTAATAATAGACGACCCTTTTTATAAAAAAAAACCGTCGTCTTTACATATAATAGACGACCCTTGTTTAAAAAAAACCGTCATCTTTACATATAATAGACGACCCCTTTTATAAAAACCGTCGTCTTTACATATAATAGACGACCCTTTTATAAAAAAACCGTCGTCTTTACTTAATAATAGACGACCCTTTTTATAAAAAACCATCGTCTTTACATATAATAGACGACCCTTTTTATAAAAACCGTCGTCTTTACATATAATAGACGACCCTTTTTATAAAAAACCGTCGTCTTTACATATAATAGACGGCAGTTCTTTCAAAACAACCATGTCTTTACCAAAAAAAGGACACTTGATTTTTAAAAGAAGACGCGTGTCATACCTGCTGTCGTTGTTTTTTTGTTAGATTTTAACTCTGAAGAAAAGCTTTTTAATAAGACGACGCTTTTTATTTGTGTGCGTCGTTATAAAAAAATTCTCAACAGTATCTCTATTTTTTAGTTGTTTAAGTCACTTATCCACGACGGTTTTTTGTTACCGTCGTCTTTTTAAAAACAACGACGGTTTTTTGTTCTTCCGTCGTCTTTTTCTGGTCGTCTTTTGCCCTTTTTGTAGTAGTGACTTGAGTTGGACTAACCAATGTACTATCTGAAATTGGGTAGATCATCCCAGCATCTAGAAGCTTCATAACTTCAGTACGAACAACTTCTTTCATAATTGGATTCAAACGACGTTGAGCATCAATAGTGGGCTTTACTCCATCTTCCATCATAATTCGGTGCATGCCAATTGTAGGGCTGATCCCTTTAATGTCTGCTATAGTCCAACCGATTGCATCTTGATACTTTCTTAAAATACGCAGCAATTTTTCTTCTTCTGTTGATGATAAGTCAGCAGCAATAATAACTGGCAGCGAAGAATTTGCACCCAGATAAGCATATTTCAATGGTCATGGCAGTACTTTTAAATCCAGTTTAGGTGGCTGTACTTTAGAAGGTTGCAACGGTTTTTTTGGTTTCCCTAAACTCTCAAAAACGTGCCTCCAACGGGGGTGTAGAAAAGGAACACTTTCCAAAGCTGAAGCATACTCAAAAACCTCTTCATCTTCAGTGTTTTTATTCTCCAACCCATGCAACACCTTTAACAATGGATCTGATGTCAAACGGGGCATAATTTCAGCGTACATTAAGTTGTCTAACATGTCAACACGCATACAATCTTGCACATCAGCTGGCCTTTTGGTTTCGAATAAACTGAAAACAACGGACTGATCTTGCACTCTAAGTGTAAGTGTTCCAGCCTAAACATCAATTAAGGTTCGAGCAGTAGCCATGAACGGACGCCCCAAAATAATTGGTGTTTGCATATCTTCATCCATATCCAAGACCACAAAATCTGTAGGAAGGTAGAGATTATCCACTTTAATAATGAGGTCTTCAATAATTCCCCTAGGGTAAGCAACTGAACGGTCCGCCAGTTGTAGAATAACTGATGTAGGCTTGAGTTCTCCTTGTCCTAGTCTCTGACAAACATTGAAGGCATTAAATTAATACTGGCACCCAAATCAATTAATGCACGTTTAAAATTAGAATTTCCAATTAATGCACCCAAATCAATCAAGACCACAAAAGCTGTACCTGCTGTTGAAATTGTGGCCTTGCAAGCTGATCTCTATCCCACTAAAAATTAGGATGATCCCTCCAACCCGGGTTGTAAACATTTGAATACGGGTCATATCTTGGACGCTGAAATTTATTAAATGCATTAACTTGTTCCGCTGCAAATTCCGGATAAGCATCTTTATGCGGACAACTAAAAAAATCATGGGTTGTCACATTGCAAATGTTGCAGGCAACTGGTAAGGATTGCTGTACAGCAACCTGTGAACCTGGAATTCTTTGTAATAACATGTCGAATTTTGCATCGAATCTTTCAAGCTTTTTCTCCATTTTTTCAATTTGTGCCGACATATATGGAGAACCATTAGATAGCTCAAAAACAGACCTAGATTGTGGCTGCTCAACTGCCCATTGTGTATCTGCTGCCATTTTTTCAAATAATAAACAAGCCTCTTGTGCATTTTTATCCTTGTACGAACCTCCGCATGAAGCGTTGACAAGAGTTTTTGTTGTCATATTTAACCCTCTGAAAAATATATGCACTTGATCAGTACTGTTAATACCAGAATGTGGACATTTTCTATTCAACTCTTTAAACCGTTCCCACGCCTCATGAAACTCTTCGTTTGGTTTTTGGGCAAAAGATAAAATTTGAGTTCTCATGTCGAGAGTCTTTGAAGCTGGATAATACTTGTTTAAGAATTTTCACTGAGTTGGTTCCAAGTGCTAATGCTTCCAGATGGAAGTGTGAGGAGCCATCTCCTTGCTTGATCTTTCAATGTGTAAGGAAATAAACGAAGCTTAATAGATTCAGCTGAGAATCCTTTCACCAAAATATTCTTGCATCCCATTAAAAATTCTGCAATGTGCATGTTAGGATCATCGGTTGATAACCCATGAAATGTAGGTAGTAGAATATTCAACATGTGATGCTTGATTTCGAATGTAGACCCTTCCTCCACTGCTGGATATGTAATGCAACCTGGTATGTTAGTGGCATGAGCTGTTAAAGAATTACCCAAAGGATCACCAGCCTCTGGAATAACAAAAGCCATTGTTTCTTTACTGTGCAGGTCCTCAGAATATAAAGACTGCAGAAAAGTCCCTTGCAGTGAAGGAACCCACAGCAAATTTTGCTCCCTGCGTCTCCTCCTTAAAGATTGCTCAGGTTCTGGATCAAACGGAAAAATTGCTGAATGAACTGTGTGTGCTGACCATGCACAGATTGTAATCTGCACTGCCCTGCTGTGATATGTAAAAATAAAATAAAAACGAAAATTCTTTTTTTTTTTTTTTTATGTATGTACAGCAATAATTAATGCAGAATCTGATTAGAACGAATTATTTTAAATAATCCCCGGCAACGGCGCCAATTTCTTGATAGGCTTTTTAGTACCTGCGCAAACAGGGTTAAAACTCCTATAAAACTTGCAAGAATGACAAGTTGTTGCAGTATAAATGATTCTCGCAAGGTCGTTCTCCGCAGGGATTATTAAATAACTCGTCGCAAACCAAATTCTAATTAATTATTGTAAAAGAGAAATTGAGATGTTTGATTTGAAGACCTTAAATTAAAACGAATTTAACTAATAAAAATAAGGCAATATGCAAAATTAAAGCTAAAGCAAGAGAACAGTTGTATTTTTAGAAATCAAATTAAGAAAGCACTAGGGATCCGCCGTCACCTTAACAATTCTATATAGTTCTCCCAATTACTTATGACTGTACATGCATATTCAAAGGTTAGGTATTCCTAATATATGCCTACTTGGACCCCCAACATAGAGCGTATATCACACATGCAATCCGTTTATGGTATTCAATCAAATCTAAACATACATGACTCATTAAGTTCTGTGAAACCTTTTGACAAACCATGCAACCCTTAAGACGTGGTATTCCTAAGTGAATTGCGCATATTAATCACAAGAAGCCTTCGTCAATTTCAGGGACCGACCTCCGACCAAAACAGCATCAAATTACTTTTCTAAATATCCTAATGGTGATCAAGCATCAAGACACTTAGATAGTTTAACCCAATGATGAATAATTCGAAAACCTGCATGCATATAATCATAAGCAAATTGGACAGAAACTACATATTCTTGCTAAGGCTCGTGGCCTCACCCTAGCAAAAGAGAGTTAGTTATGCATGTTCATAATTAAAATCATCAAGTTCTTCAAAATAAAAAGATCGAAAACACCTTGAAGTAGAAGTTCTTCAAAAACCCTAGCAAAAGTCACGTTCAAAAGCCAAAAGAGAAGTAACCCTAAAATTTCTGTGAAATAGAACTTAAATACTCCCACAAATAAGCTGCCCACAACCAGCTTTTCTATCCCCACAAGGAAACTAAATAAAATAAAATAATGACATGACATAAAATCCAAATTGGACTAGGAGAATCTGTCCATAATCTGCCCAGCCACGTTTTGGGCTTAAATCTCCTCTAAATCGGTCCAATATAGCTTGTTTTAAAGATAAAAACTTTTTGAACACTGCTCCAGAAGGCCACAAATTCATCAAAGGTCATCCCGGGCTCCAAAAACGCCATAAAACCCCAAAACGTCACTTTCCAGCACTGCACACTGCTCCTTTTTTTTATCGCCAAAAAATAACCTCTTGGTAGAAAAGTCTGAAATTTTGATATGATCAAGCCAAGTGACTCACGAACGTCCTCCAACTGGAATTACTCCAAAATTCGTCTATTTGATTATGTTTTGCTCCAGAGAAAGTCGAAAGTCCTATATTGGAAATATAATTCAAAGTATTAAGATTCTTCCAAAATATCAACCAAAATATACTAAGAATGGGGCTAAATATATAATATAAAATATGCCCATCACCCGCCTACATCTAGCATGAGGCCTTTTGGGAGCTTATTGGCTTTGGATTCATTGGAACTCCAAAGTTAAGCGAGTTGGAGGCTAGAGCAATCCCAGGATGGGTGACCCACTGGGAAGTTGCTCGTGAGCTCCCAGAAACAAAACTGAGGGCAGAGAGGGGGACCTAAAGCGGACAATATCGTGCTATGACGGAGCCGATCCGGGATGTGAAAATTTGGTATCTTACACGAGCAAGCCCTAATTAGCAATCGTAACCTCTAAAAATCTCAAACCATTCAATCTAACCACAACGAACTTACCTCATAGTTCATGCAACCCTAAAAAGGGTGGCCTGGGTTTGTGTCTGTCCACGACATTCAAACGTGAGCTCTCTTACCACAGCTACAGAAGGGCGCCTTTATTTGATTTAGATTTGAAATTGGATTTAAGGTTTCACTCCAAGTCGAATGGGGAGATGAAGATGTCAATTTGGGGGTTTCGAATGGGGAGATGAGATGTCAATTGGGGTTCGTGGGTCAGAAATTATCCACATCGGCAAAAAAAAAAACACGCAAGCAAAAAAAAAGCCACGTCTAATATGCCACGTCATCACTTAACGACTCCAATGATGGATTGGGTAATGACGTGACCAATTTGTAGGTTGAGTATTCAATTAAGATTTCATAGAAGTCTATAAAATTATTGGTGTGGTCAGTAGGGTATAGCTAAATTGGTTAAGCTCTTTCACCTTCACTTATATGGGCAGAGGTTTGAAATCTCCATGCACCCAATGAATATTTATATAAACCCCCTCCACCAATCGCTTGTACTAAAATAAATAAATAAATAAAATTTTGAGAGAGTCCAATATAGGCCCCTACAATTTATATTTTCTAGACACAAACCCATCAATCTATAAATCTATATGGAAAACCCAAATTCAAACTGGAATGCCCTGTAAGATATAAGAGGTCATAATACTCTACGTATTTACATTAGTTGCCACTATAGTTTAGATACGCTTCCTGATGGTTTTCAATCACTGGGAACGACCATTTTATTCATGACAAATTCAATTTACCACCATTTCAGCCTTGATCGGTTCCCATCATTGAAACCATAGATTTTCCAACGTTAGATTCCCCTCCAATGTCTTTGTTGTTCAAATTCTAGGTTCGTAGCTATATTCTATTCATCAAACTAGTCGCAAAGAAAAGACGATAGTGACTAAAACAGTCAATTATGGAGCTGACATCACAGGCTTGTATGGTCTACCTTGTATATTGCATGTAAATTACGGTTCAAGTGTTTTGAATTTTTAGCACTTTTTGTTCGTATCCTCTATGTGATCATATCTACCCCTAAATTATGCAATTCCATGGAGCCCCATCAGTTTGTTGTTTGACTGTTTGTTTCAGAGTTTCATATTGTTCAATATTTGTTTATGTGTTCCATAATCTGTCTATGACCTAAAAGTTGGGCTTGTGTTTTTGTTGCGCACATTATGTATTTGACAAAATTCCTAGGTGAATGCACAAGCTTGTGATATTATTTTACCTTGTGGTAGGTACTAACTTTTATTCTTCAACTCACAAATAGGAGACGCAATATAGTAGTAGCTAAGTATTTTTTTGTAGTAGGTAAATTGTTGTAGCATGAAACAAAAAAGAAAGAAAACCATCACAAGATCAAGAATGATTGGATTAGTTTTTTTTTTTTTCTTTTCATTTTTATGTGATTTGATGATTTGTTATAAACCATTTTTATATGTAAACAAGGGATAAGGAAAAAAGAAGGTTCTATCAATACATCCCTGTCTACAGTGAATATTTTACCTTTTGTATATGTTCCCTATGTAGATAATGTGGGAAATGTAGATTACTTACGCGAACGGGTAGGTAAATTGCAAAAAAGAAAGAAAAGCACCACAAGATCAAGAATGCCTAGAATATTTTTTGAGATTTTTGTAAAAATGCCACTTGAACTTATACATCAGTTTCAGTTTGTCACCTTATAGAAAAATTTAAGCAAAATGTCACCTTAAGTTTTCAAAATCGATGATTTATCACATGACTTTAACATCATCCAAATTTCCATCCATTTTGAAAGGTAT
Organism: Prunus yedoensis; assembly: GCA_005406145.1. Taxonomy (NCBI): domain Eukaryota; kingdom Viridiplantae; phylum Streptophyta; class Magnoliopsida; order Rosales; family Rosaceae; genus Prunus; species Prunus yedoensis. Next base: position 28,402 of record BJCG01001751.1, on the reverse strand, counting down.
TTTAGTCTTTCCAATATGTAAACCTCTTTTTAAAATAATTTAATGTAAACTCTTTTGCTTAGAAAGACTAAAATACCCTTCAAAATGGATGGAAAATTGGATGATGTTAAAGTCAGGTGACAAATCATGAATTTTGAAAACTTAAGGTGACATTTCGCTTAAATTTTTCTTTAAGGTGACAAATTGAAACTGATGTATAATTCAAGTGACATTTCTACAAATATCCCATATTTTTTTTGGTTTTATGTGATTTGATGATTTGTTATAAACAGTTTTTATATGTAAACCAGGGGATTAGAGAAAAAAAAACCTTGGTAGCAATAGATACCCTATCTATGATGAATATTTTACCTTTTTGATATGTCACCTACGTAGATAATGCGGGAGATGTAGATTAGTTACGGGAACAAGTAGGTAAATTGCAAGTATACTGTAGTGAAGGAAAGTGCAAGGTGGTTTTTTTTAAAGAAGTTTGACTATAGGGGTAAATGATGACACTGGGTATGTACTTTTTCTATTTTCGGAGGTGGTATGAACATTGTTAATGCCCAAAAATGGATGATCACTTTTGGACCCAACTTAGAGATGGCTTGCCTTTGGTAATGGAGTTCCCTTTGACAAGTGAAGTGAGATCTGCAAAAGGAGAGTGCAAGGGTGAAGAGCACCGGTGTGGTATCGGCCGAATGCTATTTGATACTTAAGTTAGCTAAATATGAGGGGAGTAAGTAATTCGGCAGAGTATGGTACATAAGCCAAATTACTATTACCTTTTGAGGTTGGACAAGGGCCCTATACTCCCTGTTTCATTAAACGCCTTTTGAGCTGGAGGATAACAAAGACGACGTCATTTGTGCTGCAAAAATTTGAAAACCAAAAAACCCAAGTCATCTTCCTCGTTTTGAAACCCCTTGCAACACACGTCAGATGTAGAACCTTGGGACCAGCGGAAGTGCATAATCCAGCCTCTTCACAGAATTTCCAACAAGGGGAGGTGCAACTGCACCTCCTTGCGTCTCTGTAGGTTTGCCTCTGCTTAGAGCATCTCCAACTGATATGTCAAATTACCACAAGAATATGAAATGAAAAAAATTGAAGGTTAAAATTGCTCCAACCGAGTAGTCAAATTCTACATGGATTTGAAGACTAGAAGAGATATGTCAAAATAACATATCAAAAAGCTTGATGTCAACATTTTTTTAAATATTTTTAGTCATGGACCCCACTATCATTTATTCTATTTAAAAACTTTATGCATCATAGGGCCCTATTTGTTTTTAAAAATATAATAAAATAATATGATATTTGGCATTTCGGGTGGAGTTAAATTTTTATTCAAAATGTCAAATTGCCACATAAGTCATCAAATTTAAATTTAACATTTTGCATTTAACATCTCAAGTCCTTGAGATGTTCTTGTTAGCCTTTTGGAGTCCTTCAAGGACGTCCAATGTTCCTCTCTCGACGAAGCCTCTACCATCTTCGTAATAATTACCAAGACTACTATTACATCAAAGTCCTCTTTTCACCAACTTCGTCTCCTAAACCCTAAACTCACTCTCCTTTAACACTCAAATCATGCTAGTGATGAAGACAACGACGACATTTTTTGTTTATTAATGAAATTCAAGTTTTTAATTCTTTTTTTATATGATGTTTTCTATCTTCTTACATGTTTATTAACATGACAGTTTCATCCAGCAAACTCTTATATGTTATGACAAAGACAACGAGTTTTGTATTCTTAACAAGTTATATTTGTAAACTTTTAAAGAAACCAAGAAAAGTTTGATGATATACGTTATTACTGTAGGAAAAAAAAATCTAGTTCACAAGGTAAATCCAACCTAGTCAAGCTTGTAATCATAGGTTTGCAATGCTTGACTCGTAGAGAACAACTTTGCTCTTTGCTTTGGCACGTTGACTTAACAGAAATGCGGGAAGTCGGGAATTGGGGAACTTAGATAGGGTAATCAAGGAATTAGAATCAGATCAACTACTCCTCCTGGTGGATCTCATTATTGATTTTAAGGGTATATTTGCTTACGGATTTTAACGTGGAACCCACATAATTTTTTATTCCTTATGTGTAAGAAAACACACAAGAGGTGAGGAATTTGAATAATTTTCAATACCCATGTGTACATAAACACAAGAGAAGTAGGATTTGGAATCATTCCAATACCCATTCTTGATAAGTAAACATGCGGAATATAGAAGACTATCATGTATGGGAAGCATTAAGATTATTTAGACGTTGGAACTTTCAAAAATGAAACGCTGGAATTGGATGCTTATAAGAGCAGAATATTAAAGCCTCATTTTCAACCACTAACATTAAGAGCATGGTTGGACATTACATTACAAATGTATAGCTCCCAAATCAAATGAATTAGCTAGCTTGATATAGAAACACAAACAAAAACGAAAAAATGGAAAAGAAATAGCTAGCAATCTATAACGCTACAAATGACAAAAATCACTTCCAATATCTTTTTTTGTTTTTTTGGGTCTAAACCACGAGGTGGTCCTAGATGGGCCCTAACTATGAGTGGTACCTTTAAGCCTTAACCAAAACCCAGACTAATTCCCGCTCACACCGGGTTGGCCCATAAGGAGTAAAATGCTAGCCGAAGTGGTGACTCCATACGAGAGCAGGGATCGAACCCCTGACCTCTCTTAAGGAATGAGAGTGCCGAACCACTCACACCAGCCACTTTGAAAGAGAACCGAATCCTTGAACTCTGGACCACTTTGAAACCAAATTTTCTGAAGTATCTTCCTAAAAAGTAATATATTGATCACACTTTTGGGTGTGTGTATAGTATTAACTCTTTTGATTTTGCTAGGTAACAAAATGTGGGCCGTAGAATGCAAGTGTGGTTGGTATAATGTAAGCCCAATCTTCAAATTCCAAGACATCGAAGTTTGACGGACACCGAGGCTTAGAGAGCTATAGCTATCTACATACAGAACACACGACACAACACACACTCGTCAGTTGCATTGCATATATGATATATATATATATATAAATTTTGCGAAACCAATTGGAGAGCACAGAGAGAGTGAGAGAGAGTGGCTGTGATTGGCTTCATCTCACCACTATTGTGTCCTCATCTGAATCCACTCTCTGTCTCTGTCTCTGTCTCTTTCTCTCTTCTCTCAACCACACCTATCTCTCCATCTCGTCCTCTTCACACTCCAACACTCAGGTTGGTGGATGGTGTGTGTGTTTTTGTCCCATACAAGCAATCTCGTGTGGTTCTGAATCCACGAAGATTCGATTCCCTTTTGCTTGTTCACAGATTCAATTTCTCATTTCTTCCCCTCAAAACCATTACATACAAGCAGCACTCACCAAACTCATTTTTTCAATTTCTGGTAATCTTATTAACCCACTTTTGTTTTTGTTTTTGGGTTTTTTGGGTTTTTGATATGAGCAATTCTGTTTGACGGATCTAATGCTTATTGGGTTTTGGCAGGACCATCTGGGGGTCTTAATTACTTGAGAGGTTTTGCTTTGCTTCTGGGTGCCACCCAGTATTTGTCAAGTAAGATTTTTTCCTTTTCTGCTTCAAAACTGTTAATTCTATCAAATGCAAATGCCTTTCGTTGCTTTTCATATGACTGACACTGAGATTGAACAAGCTGCAAAATGGTTTGGCAGAAGCATGTTAATGATTTACAATGTAGGTTCCATTTTAGCCATGATCTTATTACTTGAATTGTCAAAAGAAGAAATAATATTTCTGTATTATTCGGTGTGCTACAAAGTGTGCTTGATGATAGGTTAGACGCAGAATCCTTTAATCTGCTCACTTTCAACCAACAATGTGTCGTTAAATTTCTAACTTTGATGTATTACAATACATATTATTCTTTAATGAGTAAATTTAAATTTTGTTAACAGAAGCTTTGAAGATAAAAGGGACTCTTTCTTGCTTAAAATGACATATCCTCAAGTGTTGAATATTTGTTGTTGATAACTAGTTGTGAATGGCAGTCTTGGACTGGACATGACCTTCAGATTTTAATGGGAAAGTAGACATTTAGTACACGATGCACAATTGAGCTAATTAGTTTACCAATGAGGGGTAGTGGAACTGGTCATGCCCATGGTTTGCTCCCATATGGTCTGAGGTTCGAAATCCCAGAAGGTATCTATGTAGCCATTTGCTAGTATTTCCTGCCTCCAAAAGATTGTAGGGTTTGGCTGGGGGCCCCAGTTTCGAATCTGATCTGATAGTGGGTTAGGGGATTTCTGGGTATATAAAAGAATGCACAATCAAGGTAATTAGTTTTGCGCTTGTTAGTCATAGTTCATCCACCAAATGTTTTGGAACAAAATTATGATTGAGATCTTCAAGAAAAGAAAATTCAATTGTAGGTATTATATTGCATTGGAAATTCATCTAGTGATTTTTATTCTCAGTGGTTCATAATTATTTGAGCATTATGTGTATGGTTTCATCTCTTGATTCCTGTAGTTGAAATCTCTGTATTACATCTTTGGCCTTTGCTGACCAATATTAGGTGTATCAACCATGGATATTCCTTTTGTAAATCTGGATGGAACCATCAACTGAAACATGCATTCTTAAATTCTTAATGGCATAAGAAGTATGTCAAACTTGTAGGCAAGGACGCAAATATCGGCTGATACACCGATATATCGTGGTTTTCAAGTGTCGACACCGATACTGGGGGTAAGACCATATCTTCCCCTTTATTGGCGATATATCCCCGATATATTCCCGACTTTGTCGATATTTCCTGATCCCCATAACAGAACCCAGAAAATTTTCTGAAGTTTTGAAGCCAATTGTTGCAATTTGAAACCCAAAAATCTCTAATCATTATTAAAATATGCAAATAAGTTAAATATGAGGAAATTAAAGCTTAATTGGAACACCTATGAACTAACCCAGCCATTAAATCAAACCCAGAACCTATAAACATGTTTGATTATAGTGGAACTAGTTATGGAGCTTAAGATGATGAAACAGATTATGGACCTACTAGTTGGGTGAATCCTAACCATCCCATATATGGGAGGACAGTAGGGAGCTCAAGAGAGACATATGTGCACCATGTTCAAACATGGCTTACAAACTGCTCAGGTTATATGACTTCGTATGGCTATTGTATGGATCTATATGGTTGTTCCTCATTGTTTGAACCACATAGGAGCTCTTCATTTATGTAGATGGACACTTATATAAATTGTAACCCAATGTTGAAACAAACTATGGATTTATGCATGGTTTATTCATTCTAATCAATGTTTCATTTTCAAACTTTTCATTAACGCGTATTCCATACCACTTATATTTCATCATATGTTTATCATATACTTAATAAATTTTGAGTTTTTATTTGTTCAATACATTCATTGAGAATGTACATAACATCTATGAAAGTTTTACTCCAAAATTCTGTTTTTCAAAGCCTATATCTGTCATTTTTGTTGATTTTTTTGCGATACCTAAAACGATAAGGATATCCCCAGAAATATCCATAAATTGGAGGCTCGATATTATCTGCATGGCCGATTTTAATCCTTGCTTGTAGGACTATTCTCCCTAAGATTAATGGCCATGTTTTGAGAATTTTGTAAATTTCAGAACTTGAATAAATTTTCTTACCCCTTTTCGTTTAATTATTGTTATTTTTGCTCTCATTCTGAATGTCCCTAATTAAAAGGTTCCGTTCTTTGTGGATTGGATGCTAACCTTCAAATCTTTTAGGTCTGACTTGTACTAATAATGCAAGCGAGAGGTATTATTTGTGATACATTATTTTATAGTTCGAATGACATACGGAGCCATGCGTTGAGCGAACAATTTTATGAACATGAAGTTTTTAAGTACAGTAGCAATCCACAAGTAGGCCACAGAAGGTAGGAACAAAGACACTTCTAACATCCAGCTACTTACTCATCACTAACATAACAAATACATAACACAAAGCAATTATACAACAGTCTCAATAATAGCCCCCAATCTGCAAAAATGAATCAATTTCTCTAAACTGTTTCATAAAAGCGCACAATGAAGCACACCAATGAACACTATCCCATAAAAGACATCTATTTTCCTTCAAAATCCTAAAATTCCTTTATACCAAAGAATAGTCATTACTTAATTTGGCTTTTCCCTCAACCAAAGCACAATGTCTCGAGTAAAGAGACACAAGAAATTTGAAACCACCCCAACTCAATATTGTTGTGCTAAATAACTTTTCCATGACCCACGTGCAACTGGACAGGGAAGAAATGAATGAGCAATGCTCTCTACTGCCTCATTGCACTTGATATTGATGGTGTGTTTTTCAGAGAAGTGATGATTGGGTATTGTTTTGGTATAAAACATATCAAAGTCAATCTCTATTCTGTGAAGATTAAAAAAAACAGCATAAAAACAGTTCAGATAGGAAGAGGTATGAACTCCGTTATAATTCAAGTTATCAGTAGAAAGAAGTGAAGAAAATGAACGATTTACATTCCTTAATGATTTGAGTGCATCGTTGCTCATGCTCGGCTTGTTTTATCGTCAAGCTTAAATATATAAATTTGATTTAGCTGTAAGATAGGCTGATTGTAATTAATTGGTGTCATTTTAAGTTTAAGCTGCTCATAAGCAACTTGTTGATCTATCAATCTTCATTTTCATTTTTCTTGTTTTTTTTTATTGAACATTGTTTTAAAATCTCTTCCCACCTCCATTCAACTGATCAATAAAGCAGGGATGAGGACTTGTTATTCTTTTTTCCAAAGGGGTATTTTATTTTTATAGATTTCTATTCTTTGTTTCCGATGAGGAGGGATAATCTGTTTATTTTTATTAAGGACTCTGTGATTAAATTTTTATGTCGTTTCTTAACATATTCATTTTCTACCTTCCAGAAATGTTTGAAATTATTTTACTGAATCTTACATAGTTTGGCTGGAGCCTATGGTTGATCTTCTTTTTTCTGAATCTTACATAGTTGCAAAGTATCTGATTTAGTTGTCATCATGGGGATGAACATTTTTTCTTGATTTTCCCTAAACTTATAGGACAGGTTGACATTTATCCGTTTCTAAGGTTGAGTTTACCTTTCAGGAGTTGCTTGTCCCCCTCCCTTCCCTTTGTTAAAAGAGGAAAGAAATTAATGTTGTCCCTTTTTTCAGTACAAAAAATGGAAGCAGCCCTTGGAAGTTTACTGAAACCGTAACAGACAACGTCATTCTACATATTCTCTCTTTGCCCTGGTTGAAGTTTATATCTAGAAATTCACATGCACAGACACATCCGACACACATACTTATGTACAATGTGATGTTTCAAAATGCTCTCTGATCCAAGCGTTGACCAAAAAATTGGATGTTAACTAACACAGCATTTGTATGGCTCTAGATTGACAATTTTATAAGAATCATTGTGCCATCAAATTTATAATCTAAGGTTTGGGTTTTCTAATTCTGAATATGCGTTGACCAAAAAATTTCTGAATATGCAGATGGGGGAAGTAGTCAAGGACTTGACCGCTGGGACTGTTGGAGGGGCAGCACAGTTAGTATGTGGGCACCCATTTGATACAATAAAGGTTAAACTCCAAAGCCAGCCTAATCCACTCCCTGGACAACCTCCCAAGTTCTCAGGTGCTATTGATGCTGTCAAGCAGACAGTAGCTGCTGAAGGCGCAGGGGGTCTCTACAAAGGTATGGGAGCTCCACTTGCCACTGTTGCAGCCTTCAATGCTGTCCTCTTTGCGGTAAGAGGCCAAATGGAGACGTTGTTGAGGTCTCAACCTGGTGCCCCACTTACAGTGGGCCAGCAGGTCATTTGTGGGGCTGGGGCTGGAGTAGCTGTGTCCTTTCTAGCATGCCCCACTGAGTTGATCAAGTGCAGGTCAGTGTAGCTCTTCTCTTTAGAAAGAAAAAGACCCAATCTTGTATACATTTTCAAAATTTTTACTTCAATTTTGTTTCATTATCATGCCTATATTCTCTTGGCCCTTGCACAATATATCTGTAACCAATCTTAGAAAGTGTTTCGGAAAAATTTAACGTAAAAATTGTTTTGCTCATTAAATATTTGGTTATCCACCTTAATCATTTCTTTTCCTTTCATTTTGATTTTCAATGAGGGAAAAACTGTATGTACATTTTGATAGTTTCCATTAAAATTAGCTTTTTGACAGAAACTGTTAAAACTGTTCATTCCTTTGTCATTAAAATAAGGAAATGAAAAGACCTTATCTATAAGCTGTTTGCGCTTCATGGTAGGACAGGTTGCAAGCCCAGAGTGCAATGGGAGATAGTGGCTCAGTGGGTGCCGCAGTGAAGTACGGAGGACCATTGGATGTGGCCAAGCAGGTACTTAGATCAGAAGGGGGTACGAGGGGTCTCTTCAAGGGCTTGGTTCCGACTATGGCACGCGAAATACCTGGAAATGCTGCACTGTTTGGTGCCTATGAAGCACTGAAGCAGTTCTTTGCTGGAGGCCAGGACACTTCTGGCTTGGGAAGAGGCTCTTTAATTGTGGCTGGAGGCTTGGCTGGAGCAGCTTTCTGGGCCTCTGTCTACCCTACTGATGTTGTCAAGAGTGTAATTCAGGTAGATGATTACAAAAATCCAAAGTTTTCAGGCTCAATTGATGCGTTTAGAAAGATCCTGGCCTCAGAGGGAGTCAAAGGCCTCTACAGGGGCTTTGGACCAGCTATGGCTAGAAGTGTTCCAGCCAATGCAGCATGCTTTTTGGCATACGAGGTTACAAGGTCAAGTTTGGGATGATGATTTGGGGCTTTTTGGTGGTTTTGAATTTAGTGATTTCAGTCATCTTCATTTTCTGATGCAGAAGCCATTTTTCTCTACATTGAACTTGTGGTTCGGTACTAGCATCCTCCACACTTTGTAATAACAGCTCTGTTGCCGGAGGAAACATTCTTTTACCAATCATATTGCGTTCACTGATTTTTTTTGCTTCTTGTTTTTTCTCAGAACTCTTGCAAATGGTGGTTTGCATCTGATGGATGTGGTAGATGCCAACCATATTGCTATCACTCTGTATTTTATTTATTGGGGTGGGCGATGGTATGGAGGAAAATGACTGAAGATAAATAATAGCGATCAATCAAATTAAGCTTCAGATAATTACCACAACAATTTACAATATAAAAGTAGACAGTTTACTGATAATAGCCCGGAGACCTATTCTGATGAAACTCCACAATAGAATAGGTCTATTTGGCCTAATCTATTAGATTATTATAAATAAACCCAATTCTAAGCATGTATTTATAAAAAAACCCACACACTATTTAAATATAGAAACACACCCAAAATCAATTCTAAAATAAACAATTTTATATTTTTTGGGTGTGTTTATAAATGGGTTTTGAGTGTGTGTAATGATGGGTTTTGGGTGTGTTTATAAAGTGTTTTGGGTGTTGGGTTTTTTTATAATTTTAGCCCCCATTTTGGGTGTTTTAGTGAAACCCCCAATCTATAATGTGTGTGATCCAAGTGATTAAGTTGGGGATGATAATACTAAGTAGACCACATTTATAGACCACTTTGTGTATCACCTCTGTAACATTTATAGACCACATTGTCTGATGTTCTCCTATATTATAAACACATGGCATGATCTTATAAATTATGGTCCCACAATCTCTCCATGAGTTTTATGTTTGGATATAGATTCCACCAATCAAATATAAGAATACAATAACAAAAAGGTAAATGATTTTCCCACTCCCCTTTTATCCACCTACACTCTTTGTTTAGAAAAATGGAGTGTAAGTGGATAATAAAGGAGTGGGAAAATCTGTCCCTAAGAAAAAAAGTTTGCCTTCCGATATGTGTTTGTCTTTGTCTATTTCATTGTAAGTGTGCTTTTTTTTTTATTTCTTTCTCCATCTAATGTGTTTGTCGTGTGTGAAATCATGAGATTCCCACTATGTTGATAATCTATTGAACATGAACTGAGACTTTTGAGCTTCATTTGCCAAATCAATCGTGAACAAATGAGCTCTATGCTGAATCCTCATGCAGTTTATATCCCTCTTCCAGCTCAAACTTGCAAAGCTTCCACATTTCAAAGGATTCTATAACCTTCGTCCACACAGAGTTCAACTACAATTGCTTACTTCAATCTAGAGGCTCGGATGCTGTAAAGAAAAAAACAAGGTAAATAACTAATAATAAGAGAAATTAAGCATAAAAACTAAGAAAAGGAATATTCAAATGATATAATTATGAGCTTATCAACTACCCCAAACTAAGATTTTGCTAGTCCTTGAGCAAACACAAACAAAAAACACAAACTCAAAAGAATGTTAGGCCTTTCGCATAGTGGTCTCAACGGAATTTTGCAATGTATACAACGCTAAAGAATCAAATAACCACCATATAAATTCTAAGCACGATTCAGGAGTTCGAAAAAACTGCACATAACATTCTCAAGTGTGGTGTGTGAAATAGCCAATACCAATACAACTTACTCAACCTGGATAGGTATATGCAAAATAAAGCTTCAACTCCAAATCTCACCAGAAATGTCACTCACAAAGAAAGCACTCAAAATTTGGGTTAAGTGTTTCACTCAAGAAAAGTGAATGCATGGTGAAAAAAAAAAAAAAAACCCCATAATCTTGCTCTTCATATCACATCTCCACGAAAAAAACTACACAACGCCACGAAAAAACCTACACAACACCAAAGATCAAAAGCTCTTTACAAGGGTTGTAATGGGGCTAAGGTGAGGGTTAAATAAATGAAAGGATAGAGATGCAACAAAATTTCTAGAAAATTACTAATAGAGCATAGCATGAGAGTTTATAGATTATGATGACTAGTAAGGAATAAACCTTGAGCACTTTAATTTGAAATTCATGGCACACTTTGTTCTTGTGCATAATTTGGCCCAATTTTCCGGCTCTTTTACTTCACTTTATTTATCTCAACCCCCAAACTTATTCTTTTAACTCACTTTTGTGTTGAGATTTTTTACTTTATTTCTTATCTTTCACTTCACATATATATTTTTCTTCGTACTTCTCATCTTCAAGCTAAGCAACTATCCTTGCACATTGAATCTCTTAAAAGGAATTAGCTCTACTAGCTCTCTAGAAAAGGGTAAGGATATGTGTTTAATAGGGTAACAAGGTAAGAAAATTGGGTTGAGAAAGAACAGGCTCATTAAAAGGCTCAAAGGCTAACTAGGGATGAATAACACATAAGGGTTGGCTAGAAAGGTTCAAACGAATCAAACATGGCCTGAATCACTTCCTTGGGATTGTATGGTTATTGAAACGTCTCAATGGATATTAGAGCAAGTTCTAGTGAATGATAATGCAATCATGAAAAGAAATATAACTCTCAATGAAGAATATGCATGAAGATCAAAAACTCACAAGGGTTATCAAGTCTACACTTTAATCCACATATAATTCTCTAAGTTAAAAGTAATTTGCATTAAATTGGCCATGTGCATCGAAGATATGAGAATAATTACATAAGAAAAGTTAACTGAAGAACCACAGTTAAAACTCACATAATGATTAGTATCTTTAAAAGCTATATAACAAAGTAAAATCCAATTGTTATCATCGACTTATGGAAGGCTTAGCTAAAACGACTCAAGAATAAAAACAAATATATTTTTTTTAATTAAATTTTTTATTTATTTATGAATTTTATGACATTAAGTACTGAACAATAGTAAATACAACTGAAAAACAAACCAAAACAAAAAACAAAATAAAAATAAAGAAAACAAAATCGCACAAAATCTGTCGACCTTTTCTCAGAAAAGAACAGTGTTGACCTCTGCTTGGTTTCTATCAATTATTTTAAAAATGGCACGTGGAGTTTTTGGATTTTTACATATTCAGAAACTAGACAGAAAAAAAAAAGAATAATGTCATGAGCATTGTTGAACGCCAGGTCCAGAAAAAATCCAAAATTGACGAAACACACAGCATAAGTGCAAAAGCACATAACAGTTTTCCAATTCAACGTAGGTTCAGTTTTCATCCTTTATCTCACAAACCACTCAGCTAAAGTTTATGTTCTTTATATGGTTGAAATCAGCACAAAATATCGAAGAACATGGTGTAAACTAAAGTTTAAGATCAATTACGAGAAAAAAAAAACAGTTTTAACCAAACAGAAACTGTACGAACAGAGAATGAAAAACACACAAAAACAACAGAAGTTTGAAATTCTCCCTCCCAAACTTAAACTAAATATTGTTCCCAATGTTAAAGCAAGCAAAATATGCAATGCATTAGTAAAGGAAGGATTAGAGGCAAATGAAAGTAGATAAGGAAAGGAATAGGTAAAGAAACTCTCCCTTGAAGCGATTAGGACGATCAAGCAAAGTTGCAACGACTCCATTGTCTAAGGGCTATCTAACGAATGTTGGGTTACCTCCCAGAAAGCACTAAGTTTTACTTCTTTAGCCAAACATAAGGACGCATTACTTTGGACTCGGATCATAAGGATAAAGCTTCTGCTTCTCCATGTCAAACAAGTTGTCCAAATAAACCTTCAAATGGTGGCCATTAGGGGTGGGCGCGGTCCGGTTCGGTCCGGTTCTCACCTCAAACCGAAACCAAACCGGTATTATTTAACCGGTCCGGTTCGGTCCGGTTTAGGCCAAAAAAATTTCAAAAACCGGCCGGTCCGGTTCTGACCGGTTCCGGTTTTGAACCGGATTATTATTTTATTATTTTTTTAATTTTTTTTCCAAAAAAAAATATTTTTTAATTTTTTTAATTAAAAATTTTAATAAATAACTTATTTTTTTGGCTTAAAAATTAACAAATAATCCAATTCATACATTTAGAACTTTTTTGAAGTTGAACTTGGAAAAATAGTGATTATAACATTTAAAATATGGCATTAGATTTTAAAAATTTGTAAAAATAAAAAAATATATATGACCGGTCCGGTTCGGTCCGGTCCGGTGTGGTGTGGTGCAAAACCGAAATCGAAACCGGTTGGAACCGGTTCGGTCCGGTTCCGGTCCGGTTTGTTGACTTTTTTGGTCAACCGGTTTTTTTTCCGGTTTTTTTTCACCGGTTCGGTTCGGTGTTCCGGTTTTCCGGTCCCGATGCCCACCCCTAGTGGCCATTAACCTTTTGGTGCGGCTCAAACATCTTCTTTATGATATGCTTGTCATGGAGCACCTTTGTACACTCTTTGTAGATCTTAACATTCTCATGAACTTCACTTACATCAAACCTTTTATTGTCCTAGAAATTTGCATTGTCCGGGTCATCATTATTCTCTTCAACTAAGCATGCTTCCAAAGGATTTGAAATGCTAATCTTCTCAATTTCCTTCTTAACCAATGTATGATGAACATCGACCCCAAAAATATTTGTTAATATCATTAGGAACTTTCATAGCTTCAAAAATTATGAACACAATGGGTCTCATCAAACATCGTCATGGTAAGGATGCCTTTCTTCACATTGATATTTGTCCTTGTGGTGGCCATGAATGGGCAGCCAAGTATATATAGGAGGTAATTCCTTGCCCGGAATGACATCTTCTTCCATGTCTAAGACCAGCAAATCAGCAGGGATGAAAAAAATCTCAATCTTGATTAAAACAGCTTGAATAACATCGATAGGATAAGTGATGGACCTATTGGCTAATTGAATTGAAACTGTTGTATATTGCGACTTGGCAAGGTTCAAGGATTTGTAGATAGAGTAAGGCATAAGATTCACACTAGCACCAAGGTCAAGTAAAGCCTTTTCAAATTTTTGATTGCCTATGATGTAAGGAATAGTGAAACTACCTGGATCCTTGAGTTTTGGTGGAAGCTTTCTTTGTAGAACCGCGTTTGTCTCTTCCGAAACGAAAACTTCACTATGATCTTGAATCTTTCTCTTGTTAGTACATAACTCTTTAAGAAACTTAGCATATGAAGGAATAGACTTAACTGCAATATTCACTTGTACCTTCTTCAATACCTCAAATATGTCACGATTTGTCTTCTCTTTCTTTACCGGTGCAAGTCTAGAAGGAAAGGGTGGCTTGGGCACGTATGGAGGAGTCTTAATATTAGTTTTAGCGCTAGAAAAGTGCTGGAACCATGCTTGTACTGCTGGCCAGCTCTATGATAGTTTTGGCCTAGCTTAAGTTTGTCTTCCTTGGGTTGCACAGTTTCCTCCTCTTCCGAATCTTCAATCAACACCTCATCATTACCCACTTTATTATCCACTTTTTGCCCACTTCTAAGTACTGTTATAGCCTTAAGTTGCTCTTGGTTCTTAGGATTAATCTCCGGTTGGCTTGGAAACTTACCTTTCTTTCACTCAAAGCACTCGCCAATTATCCTCTTTGAGTTTCAAGCTTAGATTGTGTTGTAATTTGCTGGAATTGTAGGTTACTTTGGTGATTTTGTGTCACTAAGTGCTGGAGGTTTTCTTGGGTTTGAGACATTTGGGCAACAACATCCTCCAAAGTCGGTTTCTTGACCTCTTGCGGTGTCCCTTGTTGTTACCATGACTTAGCAAGTATTCGAATAAGAGTTCAATTATTGTCTTTGAAATACATTCAGTTGCTTTGCTTCCTCAACTTCCAGAAACGTTCTACTTGAAAGATGAAGGTGAGTAGGATGTCATGGACTCGCTCACAAATCCCACAAATCTCGGCATTAATCCTTAGTCATGATACCCAATATGGCGTCCATTTTTCTATCTAATGGTGCCACTTCACTCCCTTGGGATGAACTTGCTTCATATGTAGTATCTCTTGAATTTGTTCTACTATCCCATTGAGTGGAATTAGCGACTACGGTCTCAATGATTGTCGTAGCTTCTTCCGGTTCTTTACCCATAATATTTTCATTGGCCGTGGAATCCGATCGATGCCGCCAATCATCACTAAGATGTTGATAGAAAAATAAGATGATTTGCTATGGCATGAATTGATGATGAGGGCAACTTATCAACAAAGTGTTGTATATCTCTCCCAAGCTTGAAACAAGGGTTCTCCTCTCCCTTGCTTAAAGTGAAATATTTGGTCCCTCAAGCTTTGAGTTTTTTTTTTAGAATAAATTTTTTGAATAAACTTCGCCGATAGTTGACCCATGAAGTAATTGATCGAGCGGGTAGGGTATTGAACCATGTCTTGGCTGCACCTTCCAAAGAGAAGGGGAAAATCTTAAGGCGAATGAACTCATCGGAGACACCTTGAATATTTTGTGTGCATATCCAAGAAGTTGTCTATGTGATCACTCGCATCTTGGTCCTCACTACTTGAAAATTTAGGCAACATACTAATTAGATAACCTTTTATTTCATAAGGAGATTGATTTTCATCAAAAACTATGCAAGGTTGTCTAGAATTGAATTGAGGCATAGAAGAATCCTGTATAGTTTGGGGGCCATTGTTGTTGTTGTCACCCATGTTTGCATCCTCTTCTTCACGATCGGAAAAAGAAGTTTCACTTGGAATTGAAGAGGAACCTTGATCTAATATGTCCTCCTCTGGTTGCTTTTTCTTCCTTAAGATGCTCTCAACTTCTAGATTTAAATGTACTAACTCTTCTTTTTGTGATCGAAGTCCTTGCATGAATGAGAAACCAACTCCAAAAAGGATTAGGATCCCAAATTCCTATAGGAAACAAAATTGTAAGTAATCAAATAAAACTAGGAGAAAGTAAAAAAAAACATACAAATAAGGCTTCTTTATGGATATGGCCCATGTGCTTTCAAAATAGTTTCAGATTACCATATGTTCTTTGAAATGTCTCAATATATCACCTATACTTTCAATAAATGTCTCACGTTAGCTATTCCGTCATATTTGAGAGAAGTTCCGTTAACTGATGTGGCCCCCACTTTTTTTCAAACTCTTAACAAGGGAGAGGAAGGGTTAGTCAGGTTGAGAAAAGGGGGAATTTAGGAGAAAAAGGTTTGGTTGAGGGGAATTTCAGATTTGGGAATCTGGAGGTTCAGATTTGGGAGAAAATGGGGAATTTGATTTGTGGATTTTAGATTTGGGAGATCCCCACAACATTCAAACCACCTTCTACTCCCAAATCTGAAATCCCCAAATCAAATTCCCTATTTTCTCCCAAATCTGAACCTCTAGATTCTCAAATATGAAATTCCCTCAACCTAACCTTTTTCTCCCAAATTCCCCATTTTCTCAACCTGACTAACCCTTCCTCTCTCTTGTTAAGAGATTGAAAAGAAGTGGGGGCCACATCAGCTAACTGAAGTTCTCTCAAATCTGACGAAATAGCTAACGTGAGACACTTATTGAAAGTTAGGTGGTATATTGAGAGATTTCAAAGAACATATGGTAATCTGAGACTATTTTGAAAGCACATGGGGCATATCCATAAATAAGCCAAAAAATAATTAATTGGGATTAAACAAGTCAATTCCGAGCGCCAGCGACAAAAACTTGTTATGTCCAAATTCAACCTAAATTAATAGATTAAATTCAAAAATATTTCAAGCACAGGGTTGTTCCCACAATGTAACACCCCTACCCCAATTTTAATTATTCGTTAAATTGTTAAATTTATTTAAATTATGAAATTACAATTTTTCCATCGGGGATAGGGTCATTTTGGTCACTTTTTAATACGGTAGAATTTTGGGGAAATGAATTACACTGTTGTGTAGAGCGCATCGATATGAATTCGTAGACACGTAATGGGCTCAAATTGGAGTTGTAATGAAGAAGTTATGATCAACGGAAGTGCAGTGGCAGAATCTTAAATAACTTGAAGTTGGATTTTTAAAAACTCAAATTTTTCTCTCTCTATCTATCTCTCTCCCTCACAACCTCATGTTCCCTCTCTCTAAACAAACAGCCAGCCAAAGTTTTGGTCTCCAACCACCTCATTCGACCACCATTTGTGGCTGGGCCAGTACCAAAACGACGGGGCCGCCTTCCTCTCTTTGTCATGGACCACCTCCGATGAAGCCGACAGCCACCGCAGCCGAAAAATGGGAAAAACCTCCGAATTTTACGTAAACTTTTCGTCGTCGTTTCAGATGATTCTGGCCACCATTTTTGTCGATCCAGGTATGCTTTCTCATCCTTTAAATGTGCTCTAGCTGATGGTTGGGTTGGTTAGGATTGATTTTGAAGTTTTGAAACTCGTTTTAAAACTTAAAGTTTCAGCTGGCTTTTGGTTCGAAATTCTGGCAAGTTTCGCCCACTTTTTGGTCCTAGTCCAAGAACAAAAGTTATTCCACTCGTTGTTCTGATCACGTAGATATAGGTGTTGATGGGTGTTTTGAGAAGTTTCCGATTGTCGGAATTTTCTCAAGCCACCCATGTGTTGTCGGCGCGTGGGCCATGTTTGGGTAACCCATTTGGTCCTAGAATGTTCAACATGTCGTTGCGAGCACAACGGTATGCTCGGATTTGAATTTGACTATTGTTTGACGGTCGAACGGATTTGCGCATATTTGGAGTTATCTAGGTTTGATATATTTGGACCTTTGGATCGATTCCATTTTCAAATATGTTGATCTAGGTACCTCCAGGATCGTGTAGGAACTCACGGATCGAGAATAGGAGTCCTAGATGCTCCAATTCAATGACTCAAAATTTGCTTAAAATGGTGACTGTCTAATCGTGCGATTGCGAGTAGTCCAACCACTTGATCGAGACCAAACTTTCATGACTTGTTCAGTAGACTTTGTTGGACCTCTAGGAACTTTTGGATTTGAAATCAGAGGTCGTGGGCCTTGCAGGCCCAGTTGACCAGAAATGGAAAGTTTGACCAAACTATTGACCACGGGTCTTTTGAGACCATCCCGTCTTTCGGAATAGATTTCAAGTTTGAATCCCCAAATCTTCATTACTAAACTAGAAAGAAAGAATTTAAATTTCCGTGATGCAAGATGTATTTGTGCCTTTTGATATGCTAGGAAAAGTCAAATTATATATCAACAGGCAATATGTTTAAGCAAAATGTGAATAAGATGGAACGGAAAGTAGGTGGCAAGAGGCTTGCTAAAATTCTATGATAAACTAGAAAGAAAGAGATTTCTATGCATTAGCTTGAACGCACTAGGGACTTAATTACGTAGCTCTTAGTTTAGGGGTATGCATTTGGAATATGTGATTATGGGATTTCCAAGGATTACTTTTGTTAGTATTATTATTATTATTATTATCGCTTTATTTTGATGATTGTTATTATAATTCACTAATGGCTTGATAGAGGGGTTTAGTGGCAGTAAGGATCTAATTAAATGTCGATTACATGTTAACAGGTTATGGTTATTGGACTTTGGTGACTTTGGGTATGTTATGAATTTTGGTTTTGGTGCATTAGTTTATGTGGTTATCGGACTTTTAACTTGCAATATCTTTGAGAATGTCGGAATTAGTATGTATATATTGATGGGCTATGGTTTTGGGAAATTTAAATATGGTATTTTGGATTTTATTATCTTGTCTTGTGGGATTTTCAGAGGTTGTATATTTCCTAAGTATATAAATAGTGATTTGAATATTAATTAAATCGAATGGGCTTATTTAGTCTCGATGTTTTTCTTAATTATTGTTTTAATAAGGTTTTAAAAAAGGAAGTATGGGTATTTTATTTTATATATTTTTTGTTATATGGAAACAATTTGTTTTGGAAATTTGATTTTGAGAGTATTGTCTTTATTATATATTAGTTTATGAAAGTGAATTTTGGATCTTGGCGATGGCACGCCATCTCATGTGCCCCCCTTGGATACTGATTCTGGAATTTATGGTTACTTGGAAACTGTGGTTATGAATTGGATATGTCGAAACCTGGGCACCCTTGAGGGGGTGTTACCGTAGACCTTTAGCGAGGTAGTCTGCATGCGTAGGATTTATCACAAGCGCATAAGTATTGAGGATTCTATTGTGCGTTCTGGTGAGCCCAGTCCCCTGGTTGGACAGCTCATCCTTGGCCACATGGTTGTTGAGGATGTGTGGTTCAACCAAATGATTCTCACGTTGGATTGTTTTCCATGGTACATGATGTGTACTATCATATGTACCTCCCCTTGGATACTAATACTTGGAAAACAGTGGACATGGATACTTGGATATGATCAGAACCCAAGCACCCTTGATGGGGTGTTTCGTAGACCCTTAGCGGAGTAGTCTGTGCATGTAGGACTTGTCACAGGTGCACGAGTATTGATGATTCTGCTGTGCGTGCTGGTCAGCCCAGTCCCCCAGTTGGACGGCTCGTCCCTGGCCATATGGTTGTTGAGGATTTTTCCATGTGGTCTAGTCAAACGATCCTCGGATTGGATTGTTCTTCCCATGGTACATGATGATGGTGTGAGGTGTGTATGCGATACACACACACACACACACACACACACACACACACCACTACAAGAAAAACACCCTTTGCTGACGGCTAAAAAGCGTCACGATAGCCATAAGTTGACGGCTTAGAAAGCGTCACTGATGCCACTGTCAGGAAAGGGGTACCCCCATTCTTGACGCTTATTAACCGTCAAGGTTTAATGTTTCCTGACGGTTTTGAAACGTCACAAACCCGTCAGGAAATCTTCTCTTGACGCTTTTAACCATCAACAATTTTTTTTTTAATACTTAAAAGAGTTGTTTCTTGATGGTTTTTAGCCGTCAAGAATAGTATGACTGAAAAAATTTATATTAAAGCTTCGTAAACAAAAGGTGCAAATAAATAATTAAATTGCTAAATAATTATATAAAGCAACAAATTGAAATCTCACATCCACTAAAATAAAATTTTATATATATAAATATTTAACAGTACAAAAATGTTATAACATGTCAAGATATTAAAAACATAAACATAGGGAAATAAATCAAATGATCTAATATCCAGTAAGTGTTGGTCTCAAACTATATAGAACTTGTCACTTGGAAGCTCGACTTTCCTTGATGAGCCTAAGATTCCCTTTGTGGTATGAACCACACTAATCACATCAATCTGCTAAGATGTAAATGTAAGAATTAAAGAGTTAAGAGACTAAGCAAAATTCAAATAATAGATGAATGTTTAATAATATATATAATGATGAGATTATGAACTTGTTAAGTCCCCACTTAAAGTTATAGTTAAACATGGACATTCTTAGATATGTAAGATAATGTAAAGTTAACAAAGATAAAGAAGTTCTATGATCAAAAGTATTGAATGATAGCCTAGTAAGTGCACCAGTGAAACTTATGATAAACCAAATCAGCAACTAGTTCAAAAGTAACATAACATGCTTACCTTGTCTAGATATTTTTTTGTCCAAACTGAAATTGACAAACAAAATCTGTAAAATCAAAGCCCACGATTGAAATTGAAACCTCAAACTTCAATATAAATTAGAAAGAGTGTTATTCAATAAGGGTAAGACAATGATTAAAAATAAATCAAAACTTTTAACAATTAATTTCAGATAAGGGTGTTAAAGAGACAGACTTGCTGGAAGAAAATATACGAACTTTGTGGAATGTGTGCTTCTCTAGTTTCAAATTCTCAGAAATTTCACCGACAAACATTCGAATTACATATGAAATATGCACAATGAAATTAAAAGTTCATGATTAGCATTATGAAACAATCAATAGAATGTATAACTCATACAAATATGCATACGATCCTCAAATGCCAAGCATAATTAAACCAGCAACGCAGCTGATAATGCTTATATTTTTTCATTAACCAACAACCAAACTGATAATTAAACCAAGTCTAAACCAAATCAACAACTACTCCAAGAGTAATATAACATGTCAAATAACAACTACCCAGTGACTAGAAGACTCACACAAATGTGAGTCAGTTTCATCATCATCATCAACCTATTGAAGACTTACACAAATCCTAATAAACCACTCAATGAACTGAATTGAATTGAATAACTAAAGAACTATTGAATCCTAATAAGAGATCTGCATTATATCTTGTAGTTGCAGTAAATTTTAGATCGATAGCACCTGAAATTCACATTAAAAGACAAAATACAGGATCAAATAATCACGTAGTACAACTACTTGAGTCTAGATACACAAATAACTTTGTAAGTGGAAAAAAAGAAAAGAATATAAGCACACGCAAAATAGATGGCCAGTCTTACAACAATACTATGCAGCTGCATATGATACTTAAATCTGCAGTGGGCACAAACAATTCTGCTGGTCCAAATGATGCTCAAAACTACAAAAGATGAAAGGTAAAATATATGCAGTCAGTTAGAACGTCTTTTAGAACAATTTGAGAAATATTATAATGCTAACTATGAACAAATTTACCTTCTTTTATGAAGATTCTAAGACAACGTCAGCCATACAAGCAAGCAATTGCTTTAACTTTCTGTCTGAAATAAAGACAACTTACTGGAAATCACATATGTGATACCATATAAATCATCTTCTCAACAACCAAAAATGGTATTCCCACCTCAGATCATCTACCAAGTGAGTGCTAAGGTTAATTGAGTGAAATATAAAATTAAAGGATGCCGAAAATGGTCTTCCCATCTCACAGCATATACCAAGCCAACACACTCATTGTAATAAAATACAGTAAATAATGGATTTAACGGAGCAAAGACTATATATATATATATGAAGAAACAAAGAAACTACCAACTATGAATGAGAGACATGAGACATAAGTAGTCCATTAATCTAATCTTTACTAAACGTACTCATTCCATTAAACTAAGGACAAGAAAAAAATAACAAACTTGTAACTAGTCAAAATGGAAAATAGCAAGGAAAAGGTAATTATCTCATTCTAATCAAAGAGGAATACTTCTATTATATTTTCATACATATTCCAATATGGGTTAATTTGAATCAATAACCAATTCCTACCACACATGTTGCAAAGCATGCACATTACCTAGACAAGCATCATCTTACCATCAATCAATACAATTTATAAAAATTTGTAAATCATATACTTCTTTATCATAAGAAAAATATAGCAGGATACTTAGTTGAAATAATTACTAAAATTATAGACATAATACCACAAAAGTGTGATTAAATTTGGTAATGAATTACTTCCATATCCATATTTTTTTATTTTTATAAAATCATCCTATTTGAACTAGTATATTCTACTACCAAAAGCACATATATATTCCTTTTAGAAGGAAAACAAAACTACCAATCTCATATCATAGCTGTCTTAATAACTATACTAATATTCTTCTGCTTTCAAAACAGGACATGTTGAAGATATCAAATATCATATGATTAGTCAAGGCCCCAATTTTGCATCTCAGATTTTGAATTTTCAAGCTACATCATATTCAACTAAATACCGCCATTTCTAAAGCTAAATTAGGATGTCACCTTTGGTGTTTCAAAATAATAAGCCTATACCTATTAGCTTCTAGAGAAGGACGACAATGAAATGGAAATTATTAAGCAATCAACTAGCCAGGCTTGTTAAAAAAATTAGTAAACCTTAAAAATGCCTAAAAGTGACATTTACACTCAATCAACTACCATCAAACACATGCGTGATCATTTGCACAAAGTAATCCATTGAGAAACAAAAGAAAAATTAAAAGGAAAGCATGCAAGGCATGCGTTGCGCATAGGGCAGCGCTAGCCTTACACTTCATTGAGGCAAAATGTCGAGAAGTGGTGGGCACTCCTCACCGCCACTGACTAAAAAGAAGAGGAACTATCCTCATTTCCTAAGACAAAGAGACTACAGTACAAATCATAGCAACCCAAAGCATCATACGAAAATACAGGGGAATATAAGAAGAAAGAAATTTAACTCCACAACTAAACTAAACAGGACATAGTGATAATTTATAACTTCAAAAAATTTCCTAAAAATTATGAATTTAATTAGTTGTGCAGTGTAGATATGTAGAGATATTGATCTCACCCACCTATAAACCTTGAAAACAATTGGGAATGACTTATTTGATGTTGTTGAACAATAAAGAACAACCCAGTTCTTTGTCGGCCGCAACTGAGTCTTCAATAACCTTGAAAGTTTGTAAAAAATCTTCCCTTTTCACACATTTCAAGATTCTCTAAGGTTCAGCTCCCCAAAGCATCTTGAGATTGAGTGAGATTCATGGCAGGTACCTGAGGAGGAATGGAGGAATACTGATAAGAATAAAAGATGAAAAGCTTAACGTAATTTCAGGCAAACAAATTTTTCATCTAAACTAATAACTTTGGATAGAGAATAAATGCACCGGAATTTTTGTAGCATCAACTAGCAGAGCAAGAACCCACTAAGAATTGCAATTCACAACTTTTTTCTCTTCTGATTTATGTTTCCAATTTCAGAAATGAAGAAATAGGGTAAAACCCTAGACTCTGATATTTCATTTTGGAATGAAAGAAAAGACGGTGACCAAGAGAACACGAGTGATTTTGTTTAGGGAAATAGCCTTCAATGCCACTGTTTTTTAAGTTTTAAGTGGAAATATCAAGCCTCCCAAAAAATTTTGCAACTATCACCTATATAAATACATACTTATTGCCCACTTATCTCCCAGATAACACTTTTGGTCAGTTTTAGTATCTCTTTCATCTCTCTCTCTCTCTCTTCTCTCTCTCTCTCTAGCTAACTACTCCTTTTCTCACGAAGAAGAAGATCAAGAACAACCTACAAAACCCAGCTTTGCCCTCCAGTTCATCCTCTTCCTCTCTGTTTTCTTCTCTACCCAAATCCAAACCCCAACTTCATCTCTCTTTGAATCCCTTTGCAACCTAAACAAACCCAAACAACACCATCTTTTCTGAATATGAGAGCATGTCTTGGCATTAGGTGGTCATTGTTTGAGCATTTTGGTCCAATTTTGGGGGGTTTTGAAGTCAGGGTTTACATGCCCTCTTCAAGAACAGCTTTTGCAGAAATTGAATTGTTGGAATATGTAAGTTTTGATGTTAAATTGAATTTGATTACTGAAATTGGAATTGTGATTGATTTCGTCTGTATTTTGTGTAGAAAGTGAAGTATTGGGATTGATTTTGTTTGTCTGAAACAACAAATGTGTTTGTTCTTTGTCGATTGATTCTTGCAATTGGTATTGGGATTTTCTATGAACTTGTTATGATTATATCATAGAGAGGTAGCATTGTTGATTTTCTATTTGCAATCGTATTGTGATTTTATTGCTGTTGTATTGTAGTGGTATTGCTTTTGTATTGCTATGGTATTGCTGTTATATGATTTTTTTTTTGTGTTTTATTGATATGTTACTGTAATTTAATAGGAATATATGTTGATATCATTTTTCTTTATCTGCTTGTGATTTGTGTAGGAGTTGAGATTTTTGGCTGAAGTATTATTTACGATCTCTCTCTCTCTCTTCTGCTCTTCGTATTTTTCTCAACATTTATGTGTTAATTTAATGCCTGGTATTGTTTTGGAACCATAATCATTGTCAATTATTGTTTCTTTAAAAGATTGATGTGAAATTGTTACTCCATTTCCTTCTTTCCTTTGTTTGAAGATTTTTGTTTAAAGAAAAAGAACTCTGTTTTTGTAAGGCACGATCATTGCAAAAAGATTTAGACACATGCATCTATTTGTAGTCACAAAAGTTGTTTCCCTGCCACTTTTTTTCTTTTAAATCCCTTATGCATTGTTTCCTTTCTTTCCTTATATTAATATCTTTTCACTATTTCCAAATAAACAAGAAAGGTCAGACATGTAGTGCAATTTTGTTACTTTGTGATTTTCATAAATCTTGTATTGATAGGTAATGGTTTTCCTTCAGTATTGTTAGGCTTGATTGATAATTCTCATGCTTTACAATTTGTCTTATGGCTTGAAAAAGTGCCACTGCCTGACATAGCTCATGACTAAAATGTCTGTTGTTACAGTGTCTCCACTTAAATTGTTTATTTTCTGAAAACATGTTACACTTTTTTCCAATTTATTTCTCTGTTTGTGGTTTATTACACCTGTTGCAACCCATTTAATGTGAAATAATGGGTTAGACTGAGATATTTTAGAAGTTAACTTGTGATCGGTAAAATGTTGTAACAAATAGGTTAACAATCTTTTGTACTATTCTGAGTTTGCCAATATTTTCATGGACCAAGGAAATAAGAAACCTAGAGCACCTCAAGAGTAATCACCGAAGGGTTAAATTTGCGTTGTTTAGCTTCTCTGTCTAGTGTAAATATTTATGTCGGCATGTCTATTTTCTACTTTCTATTTTAAGTTGCCTAGTGAAACTATTTTTGTTTTTCAGACAAGATGGTGCTCATGAGTTCCTTAGCTTCATTATGGATCAGATGCATGGTGAATTACTTAAGCTTGAAGGACAGCCTTTGAGTATTAATGGGCTCAAATCATCTCTAGTATCTTCTGCAGAAGAAGATGAATGGGAGACGGTTGGCCCTCAGAATACATCTGCAGTAACCAGGACACAAAGTTTTGTTCCTTCAGAATTAAGCGACATTTTTGGAGGACAATTGATCTTGATCTTGGTTTTTTTTTTTTTTTTTCCTGCAGAGGAAAGAAGAACTTTTTTTAGAGAAGGGTGGGTGACTATCAAAGAGCATTATGTCAGGCCTCTAAGATGGTGGAAAGAATTTCATCTTCAAGATGGACGCAAACTTATAGTCATCAATTTGTTGCAACTTCTCAGCATTGTACTGAAATGCTGGATTTGTAATCAAAATTTTGTTACTATTCTTTGAGCCAGCAATTTGTATATTGTATTTCAAGGGATATATATTAATGCCATAGTCTGACTGAAGTTGTATTAATTTATGCCAAGCCGTCCTTAGCTTGGGCTGGTTATCATTATCAGTATAGAATTTTGTATCTATAATTTAAAATTCCATTATAATAAGGTGGAAATTGTAAATGTGCATCATATCTCAATCTCATCATTGTGTTTGCAAAATGATGCATGCCTCAGCTACTTTCAGTGTCAACAATGTCTCCAATTTCATAGGGTTTATATCATTGCCAGGAAAAATGTAAGGGGAAATGTCTGATATAATCATTTTCTGTTTTTTTTGTGCAGTTTTGTCTTGACAATTTCTGTTTCTTTCCCCTTTTCTTTTCAGATTGCACAAGAAAAAGAAAAGACGCGCCCAACTTGTTATTGTATTTGTATTGTATTTTTATTGCTTCTATTGCCACTGTATTGCTTGTTTATTGCTAACGTATTTTTTGTATTGCATGTCTGTTACCACTTCATAATCTACGTGCCATTACTTTCGTATTGTTTTTGTTTATTGCTTTTTGGTTGGTTTTCTTAATTAATATAATTTGTTGCAGGGAAAGCAACTATGAGTTTAATTTATAAAATGGACATGACGTCCTTAATGGAATCACATTCTTACAATAATAAATAATCAATAAAAATCAATAATGGAATCACATTCTTACACCTTAATGGAATCGCATTCTTACACCAACAGATAGCTGAACATGAATCAATCATATTGAAGAGATACTTATTGTACCTATTTATATGATAATGAATAATGATCTGACATTTTCCTTTACAAAATAAACTAATACAATCAAGCGTTTTCTTTTACAAAATATCCTTATAAGTTCCTTCACAAAGATAGACTTGAAAAAACAGGTGATAAGAAACAAATATAAGTGCAATAACCAGGCAATACCACAACACTACAATGGCAATACGACGACAATACAAATGCAATAGGGGAGCAATACAATGGCAATACAAAAACTCCACATTCCCACTATAATTTCATTCCACATTCCCACTATATATCAATCTACAACATATTACAAAAAGGACATGACGCCCTTAATGGAATCACATTTTACACTCCTACATCGTCAAAATACCCTCGAGCAAGGAATGGACGGAGAGGCTTCTGTAAAAGTTGAGGATGTAAAAGATGTTGTTGACTTGAAGGTGGATTAATTACTGGCCAAAGGCTTCTTAGGAAATTATTTTCCTTTCGCAACTCTCCAAGAGCTAATCCAGCCTGAGGGAAAAAACAGAGTCAGAGATACATATGCATAACCAATGACACTTGAGTACATTATGAACACAGAGAACTTAGATAAATCACCAACATAATTGTCCTTCATAGATTAGGCCTAACTCTATCTCAACACCTTAACATGTTGGTGGCAGGTGGTTTGAGCTCCAACCACTTCGTGAAATTAACCAAAATAAAAACCATTCTCCAAAATTAATACTTTGCTAAAGATGATTTTATTTTTTTTGCATGAGGATGAGGAAACGGATTGAGATGACTGAGATGAAGGTATAACGATCTTCCTCTACTCAAAAAATAACAATCATATATGTTTTTGCATAGTGATTTTTATTTTGGGTCATTTGAGCATAGAATCCTTCAGGATTTGAGTAGAGTTCTCATAATTCCTTGTGATGTTCTCCATATCTCCCATTCTTAGGGCCAACCGTCTCCCATTCATCTTCTTCTGTAGAAGATACTAGAGATGATTTGAGCCCATTAATACTCGAGGGCTGTCCTTCAAGCTTAAGTAATTCATCATGCATCTGATCCATAATGAAGCTAAGGAACTCCTGAGCATCTTCTTGTCTGAAAAACAAAAATAGTTTCACTAGGCAACTTAAAATAGAAAGTAGAATATAGACATGCCGACATAAATATTTACACTAGACAGAGAAGAAACTAAACAATGCAAATTTAACCCTTTGGTAATTACTCTTGAGGTGCTCTAGGTTTCTTCTTTCCTTGGTCCATGAAAATATTGGCGAACTCAGAATAGTACAAAAGATTGTTAACCGATTTGTTACAACATTTTACCGATCACAAGTTAACTTCTAAAATATCTCAGTCTAACCCATTATTTCACATTAAATGGGTTGCAACATGCGTAATAAACTACAAACAGAGAAATAAATTGGAAAAAAGTGTAACATGTTTTCAGAAAATAAACAATTTAAGTGGAGACACTGTAACAACAGACATTTTAGTCATGAGCTACGTCAGGCAGTGGCACTTTTTCAAGCCATCAGACAAATTGTAAAGCATGAGAATTATCAATCAAGCCTAACAATACTGAAGGAAAACCATTACCTATCAATACAAGATTTATGAAAATCACAAAGTAACAAAATTGCACTACATGTCTGACCTTTCTTATTTATTTGGAAATAGTGAAAAGATATTAATATAAGGAAAGAAAGGAAACAGTGCATAAGGGATTTAAAAGAAAAAAAGTGGCAGGGAAGGACAACTTTTGTGACTACAAATAGATGCATGTGTCTAAATCTTTTTGCAATGATCGTGCCTTACAAAAACAGAGTTTTTTTTCTCTAAACAAAAATATCTTAAAACAAAGGAAAGAAGGAATGGAGTAACAATTTCACATCAATTTTAAAGAAACAATGAGATTGACAATGATTATGGTTCCAAAACAATACCAGGCATTAAATTAACACATAAATGTTGAGAAAAATACGA
>BJCG01001750.1:0-89167 GCA_005406145.1 Prunus yedoensis | reverse complement strand
TAAAGCCCAAAACTTGACAAAGCTATCCCATCCATTGGATGGATCTTGTGTTTGTCCCAAAAGCCACATAAGTAGGATAAAACCAGCTCAAGCCTTGGCACTCGGTTTGAAGGCAAAACCACCAACGAACGTGGGAAAGCTACCCGTGAGGTGGCTGCTGGGAACAAATTCCAAATGCAAGAGTTGAAGAAACCAATGGATCTTGGCACGCAAGGGAGAGCGCCATCTCTTAAACACAGCAGGCACATCTACTTCCTTTTCTTCCTCAGGTTTGGCCATGGAAAGGGGAAGAAAGATGAGAAGGAAGAGACTTGGAGCTCCCAAAATCTCTGATTTTGTGGGATAGGGCAGCAGAGCTGGCTTTGCCACCATGAGATAAGTCAAGAAGGGAGAGAAGAAAGGAAGAGAAAAACTTAGCTAAGTTGTGAAGGAACCATTAGGGTTTCTTGGAGAGGAGCAAACCTCAGCAACTATAAATAGGGCCTCTCCTACCCAGCCAAAACAACAATACAACCCACCATCTTCAGAGAGCAAGCTTTCTCTCTTGAAAACCCTGCAAATTTTCGTGCTTTGCTAGCCCATTTCCTATATCTCCCATACTTTGGCAAAATTGCTACAGTCCGGACGGAGACACTGCCGAGCTGCCTGAAGCTGCGAAGACCACCAAAAACCCCCATCCTCAGAACCTCTCCCTTCTTCCATTAGAACCTTTGACCTCCATAGAAGCCCACAAACTCTCCCTCTTTCCTAAAGTGCTAAACCCATGGCAACTTTGCTCTCATGCCACATGCCCTTCATGCCAAGCCTAAAAATTTGTCTATGAATGTGAAGGAATTATCTGTAAATTTGCTCTTGCTTTGTTGGAGAAGATAACCAAGATACTTCCTAAGGCTTTACCGTCCTTTCGAAGCATTTTGGGACTTAATTTCGAACTCAAACAAAGGGGACAACTTCATCAGCCTAGCCCATTCGCTGCCGGAAGGAAAAAGCCCCTACAAAAGGCGAAATGTGTACTTTCCTTTCCTGTATGATGGCCGCGCCTTTTGTTTAGCCCGTCTGTCTACCTCTTTTCTTCTTTTTGACTTTTTTGTCGTAAGTCCTTAGCGCCATCTTCTTTTGAACTTTCGCCGAGTCGTAGGCGTCGAGTTTTGACTGTTCCGAATTCTTCGAACTCCTGGGCATTATTTGCGAGTAGTTCTTCTCTCGGCCATGTTGCTTGACATCTTGAAGAAAATGAACCTTTGGTTTTAATGGTTTATTAGTGTCATGGCCGTTGGCCAAGACATAAGGGGATGTATCCATGGCCGAGCTTTGTGAGGTGCGGCGAGCCCAAGAAACCTTAGGGAATAAATTGCGCCAAACCATGGGTTCGCTTGATAGGTACGGCTTTCCGCACCCTGGTGCCCCCGGCCTTCGCTGAACCAAGTCGTTCTCGATCACATACCGGGTATCTCTGACCTGCATTCCCCGGGGGGTATCGCCTGTTGGTCATCGTTTCGAGGCTTCGCCTGCTGGGCTGTGGGGCTCGACCACTGCGGACCATGCCGGGCAGTTTCATAGGGAACGCCGTGGGTCTGACCGAGATATGCCTGGTTTGCCGGCCGTTGAGGTACGGCCACCTGGTTCTGTTGAATCTCCACAGGCTGGGAATCCAAGCGCGTCTGCGTTGTTTGTTGGAACGGCCGGACCGTGTATTTGTACTGGTAATGCAGCAGTCACGCCTTTCTGATCGCATTGCTGTAGTAATGCTTTGGTCATGTTGTTCTGGTCGGATTGTGCCTTATAAGCCAATGTATGGGTTGGGCCGAGATGCTGGATCGTAGACAAAGCGGGGCTACCCCACCCTAATGATTTGCTAAGGCGTGTAGTGGGCCGCATGCTTTTTTTGCCGGATGGGTGATCTAGGATTCGCCCTCGTGGGCTGGGGCTTGCCCCCAGCTATTGGCCGGCAGGAGAGAAGGCTGGCCGCAAACCTAACACTTCGGTGTGGCCAGAGACGTCGAGGCTACGTTTTCCGCCGTAAGTTTCGACCTTTTCATGCTCTCGGCTTCTTTGTCCGGCTCTGGGAGGCGTCGCGGGCGAGGTTACCGGCATGCTCTCTTGAAAAAGCGTTTGCAGCTCCGAGGAGAATCTGTCCATTGCTGCCATAAAGGATGCCTCTATCCTGTAGGCCTACTTGGACATCAGCTCCTCCACTACTGTTTGTTCCTACATGGACTCGGCCGAGCGATCCGTCGTTATTGGAATGCTGGCCGTGATCCCGACCGATGTTTGGTCTCTGTGATTGGTGACGTGGACTCAGGAGTCTCAGGAGTCATTTCGACTGCTTTGTTTTTGGGCTTTGCCTGTGCCTTGGTTTCCACCATAAGTTTTTTACAAATATCCCACCGGGCGTGCCAAAAATGTCTGCCGCGCAAATCTCACGGCCTGGAGTTACTGCAATAAACAGAGGCACTACCTCATTAATGAAGCATGGGACCTATCATCACGTGATGATTTGACTTTAATACTTATGGTCGTGATTTTGCCCTGCCTCGGCCTCAGCTTGCAATCGAGGCCGAGATGATCGTGCCTTGGCATTTTCTCTATTATTTTCAGGGAGGCCAACCACCTCGGCGAACGCAGCGTTTCAGTTTTACGAGCAAGTGCGAGGGCCGAGGAGAAGGGGTGCCTTCGGCCAATTCATGGCCGTGATTTATTAGGCACAAACAACAACATAGAATTATTATTTCTTTTATGGAACTACTTAGTCCGGTAGAATAAGCAAAAATAGGGATTCCTACCAAGCAGGACATCCAAAAATATAGAGGAGTAATAATAGCAGAGCAACAACTGTTCAACAATGATCGTCTGAACCTTCTGTATCAATCCAATTTTCTCAAAATTTATTCAGAGTCTACATCTAGGAGACCAGATGAGACATACAGATTCAGGATAAGCACAACTAAAGCAGAAGTTTTTGATGAGATTTATAGCAGGATAGCAGGACAAATTGAAGTAGAAGATAATGACAACACATATTGGAATAGCCTAGGAGAAGAAGAAACTCCATAGCATAGACAACATGATGAAAGCATAATGGAGTCCTCATCCTTTTACATGAAGTATCATCTCAGCAAAAGAAGAATATTTGGCTCCATACGGCATTATTTGAAAAGAAGAAAGATTTTGGTTCCATACGGCTAGCAAAAGCAAAAGGATTCCTTAGGCAATATAAAAATGAGTAAGGGCATTATTGTCCAAACACTTTAATTTTGTCCTTCTTTATAAATAGTTCACCCCATTTTGGGTTTATTTATAAGTCTCCCTACAAAATAAAATAAAATGCTTAATTACCGTTTTCATCTCCACTTGAATTTTACTCTCAATTTAGTCCCTCAAACTCAAATTTTCACTTAACCCTCTGCTTTATTTTCAGCTAAACTCACTTTTGATCCTTGGAGTTTGGCACTTTAACCATTTTTGATCATGTAGTTTCGTATTTGTAGCAATGAAGGACAAGTTAGTATTCTTGTCAACTTCTTTGACGGTGCAAGGGACAATTTCGTCAACCCAAAATCCTTGAGCATAAAAGCTCGTTTGAAACTCCCCTAATTTCATATTAGGGCTTGAAATTGGTCATTTGAGTTAGTGTTCTTCAAAATTAGGATTAGTAGTTGAATTGATAAGAATACTAACATGTCCTTGAATTGCTACAAATACAAAACTGCATGGTCAAAATTGATGGAATTAAAACTACAGAGTCAAAAGTGGTTGAAGTACCAAACTATATGGGCCAAAGTGACTTTTGGCCTTTATTTTCTCACATAGAATATGCTTGACTTTTGTTCCTATTCTCTGCAAGTGACTTCATCTTCCCCAAATTCTTACTTTTGCATCTTCAATAAATAAAAATTCCTTCTTTCTCATTGAAAATCATGTGGTGATCCTTGTAACAACCCGGACCTTAATTAATATTAATTAATAATTTAATAGAGAAAAGACAATTACACCCTTAGAATATTTTATTAGGTTTTAAGATGACGTTTTGACCGGGATGGAATTTGGGAAATTCGGTTGTACCGTTGCGTAGAGCGTGACGAAACGAGTCCGTAGACACGTAATGGGCTCAATTCCGAGTGGTATTGAAGGAATTGAGAGAAAAAATACGTAAAAAAAAGCAAAGAGGTAATTTTTGAAAATCAGATTTTTTATAAAAATCTGCTTCTCTCTCTCTCCTCACTCTCTTCTCCCTCGCACAAGCACCCCCCCCTTCCCTCTGTTTTCCTTCCCGCAGCCCCTCACCACCGGAACCCACCACCACCCGCCACCACACCTCACCGGACCGGCCAAGGAAGCACCGCCGTCACCTCCGCAACCCAGCCCAGCCTGCTTCGCCGTCCAGCTGCGACGAATCTGCCAGAACAACCAGAAATCACATCAGTTTTGGTAGGATTCGTCGGCTCCGTTCGTCGTCATCCGGCCACCAAATCAGACAAATTAGGTATGGAAATTCGACTGATTTTCACGTTTCTAGCTGATGGTTGGGTAGGATTGGAAAGATTTCGAGGTTTGAAGGGTTAATTTTTGAGTTGAGTTTCTGCCGGTATTGCGTCACCGATTTCAGCCACTTCCGGACACTTTTGGCCATAGTCCAAGAACAAAAGGGGTTCCAAATAGGGTGTATTACCTAGGATAGGAGTTTGGGACCGACGATTTAGAAAAAATCCTGCCACCGGAAATTGTTAGGCACACCCCACATTCGGCCGGCGCGTGGACCAGGTAGCAGGGACCACTCTTGGTCCTAGAATGATCCTCGTGTCCTCACGAGCGCGTAGGAGTTTACGGATCTCAATTCGGATAACGTTTGAACCCTGAACGGATCTCGCATAGTGTGCGATTTCTGGGTTCAATACGTTCGCACTGTTGAATCATAGCCAAACTGGAGTAGTATATTGTTCTAGGTAATTTCAGGATCGTGTAGGATTCGACGGATCGTCAATTGGAGTCCCGGATACTCCGAAAAGGCCAACCCTAGGGCTAGGTTTACGGAAAATCGTTTGTCAGTCCGATCGCACGATCGTACGATCGTGAGCAATCCGACCGTCCGATCGAGACCAAACTTTAGGACATGTGTCTTAGGCTTGTTGGAACCTCTAGTAACGATTGGATCGGAATTCTGAGGTCGTGGACCCCACGAGGTCTCGAGTTGACGTTTTGGGACTTTATCGCTTTTGAGTCCCTAGGTACTTTTAAATTGTGCCCATGGAGGGAAAAGCTAATGTGGGTATAGGAATGACCTTTAAAGTGATGCACGCACTTTTAGGAGCCGGGGGTCAGGGTTTTTAATTTAATATTATTTTCCTGAGTAGATTTATTAATAAAATATTCATGATGGTTATTCAGGCACCCAGGCACCATGTGACCCGCAGGAGGGACCTTCAAAAGGGTCCAGCTAGCTCAGTGTATCAGTGAGTGGACTTTTTGTTTTATAAATGATTTTATGCAATTTATTCTTATTATTTGATCTTGAATAAGTTATTCATTGATCAGAGTGTTAACAGCTTGATTTATCGCTTTTATATGCTTTAATATTATATGCTTTTAAGTATGTCAATTTATATGTTGCCGGGTGGGATATCCTTAAGGGATATAGGAAAAAAAAAAAAATCTAATTAAATAACATATTAAATGGCAGCAGAGTTCAGAAATAAATAAGAATTCATTTATTTCTTTTAGCTTTTCTAAAATTATAAACCACCATAGGTACCCAAGATTAATAAAGGTTGCTTTCGATAATATGTTGCCTTCGGATATAAATGGTTGCCTTCGGTTATAACGATGTCTAAGGACATCCAGTTGCCTTCGGTATTATTGATGTCGACGGACATCTAGTTGCCTTCGGGTAGGTCCGCATGCTTGACACAGCCCCACGAGTCTCGGGGACGCTCGAACCGTGTGGTGCTAGAAGTGCAGCTCAGATGGGCCCAGTGTTCCCTGAGTCTAGCTTGTATTGCGGATCAGGCCGACCAAGTGTCCCTTGAATTCTGCTAGGATTGCGGATCAGGCCGGCCAAGTGTCCCCTGAATCTGCTAGGATTGCGGCTCGAGTGACTTGTGTTTCCCGAGGCCTGCTAGGACGTGTCACTCCGGTGGTACAAGTATGGAATTGACGGAAATTAAAGGAATTGACGGATTATAAGGAATTGACGGATTGGTAAATGGGTACACTTAGGTGGTAGATTAAAGTTGATTTCAATGCTTTCAAGGATTTAATATTTAATCAAATGTGTGATTGGTTATAAATAGATATATATATATATATATATATATATATACGATTTCAGTGATCTCTGTACGTGTATTTATATAAGACTTAATGTTTGATTATGCATACGATTGGCTTATAAATATAAATAGGAATGCATGAATTTTAGTACGAGTTATATATAAAAGAAATGATTTAGTTTTATAACTGTTTTACAGAGGGGTTAGTATGTTAATATGCTATTTTCTAAAACTTTGTTTTTGGTCCACTCACCTTTTTAATGTTTTGAGCCCGAAGCAGTATTCGT
Source organism: Prunus yedoensis (assembly GCA_005406145.1). Classification (NCBI taxonomy): domain Eukaryota; kingdom Viridiplantae; phylum Streptophyta; class Magnoliopsida; order Rosales; family Rosaceae; genus Prunus; species Prunus yedoensis. The sequence continues at coordinate 82,614 of BJCG01001750.1, read as the reverse complement.
GCGTCAGTGCGCCACCACCGGGCCGAGTCCATCTTCCGCCACATCCCTTGACAACGTAGGGTTTTGTATAATTAAATTATACTGACAATCTATTCTGTATAGATGCTCTGATTTTGCCCTAGAACACTTGTCTAACTATTGGTATGTATTTAGTTGTATGCTGGCAGTTGGTGTACTTTTATATGCATGTTGACAAGTGAAAATTTTGGGATTGGCCTAAATCCAAGGGAGACTCTACTGAATTTCGGCAGAAGTCAAACCCCAGTTTTAGGTGAAAGTTGACTAGAAAGGGCAACTAGGTCACTTGTGCCTGGCACTTGCCAGGTGTCGGACACGCACAGGGTTCGGCTCGAATTCCAAAGTGGAATTTGGGTCGGGTCCTGTCAACTTGGTATCAGAGCATTAGGTTAACTTCCTGTAGACTCTGCACTTTATGTGCATCTTGGTTTTAATGAGTTTCTGTTTCTGGTGATAGAATCATGGGCCCTAAACGTGGTGGCACTAGTAGAGGGACGAGACAGTTGCCCCAACTTCAGGGACAAGATCCCCATGCCGAAACAAAGGAATTCCCTATTACTCCTTCACCGGTATTTGAACCGATAGAGCAGTTAATTGTTGGAGGCCCAGCAGGGGACGAACTAGTGACACCCGCATTTCCCGGAGATGTCAATTTCTCGCAAACTTTGGAGTTGTTGACTCAAGCCCTATCCAGAACTGGGCAATCCAGAGATCCTTGTCGAGATACACAGCCAGGCTACGAGGATAGGGGCCACCGATTTGATGGTGAGGGTGACTCAGCTGTAGCCGAGGAGTGGATGTTGGAGGGTGATGGCCGTCCCACAGGATTACAGAGTGGCCTTAGCCACTTTCTTTTTGGCCAGGGATGCTAGACATTGGTGGGAGTCGGTTAGGAGACGATACCAAGACCCGTCAGACACCACATGGCCAGTTTTTAGAGTAGAGTTTGACACACAATTCTATCCGCTCGCATATCATAATATGAAGATGGAAGAGTTTTTGCAGCTAAAATAGAGTGGGATGACAGTAATGGAGTACCAACAGAAGTCCAACAAGTTATCTACGTATTGTACTCCATTGGTACATAATGAAAGGAAGAAGTGTCAACTATTTACAAAAAGGTTGAAGGCTTCCATTCGAGATATTAAGATTAACCAGTGGTTGACCAATTTTGGAGATTTGGTCTTGTCTGCCTCACTGATTGGAAGCAGCCAGAAGATGGTCCGAGCACAGGGTGATTCCTGTAGGCGATAGTTTGAGATGGGTGGTCCCAGTCAGGGGCCATCCAGAGGGGCAGTTTCAGTTCTGGATCATCTTGTGGCCGCAGTTACGGAGGTTTTTGACCTGGAGTAAGTTCCAGTGGATGGTCTAACCAGAGTGGTAGTTTTGGGAACCACTTTGGAGATGGAGCAGCTAGAGGTGCTGAGAGACGTATTCCTGGAGGCAAATCTAATTTTCCCTAGAGATGGTGGATTTAGATGTCATTTTGGGGATGGATTGGTTAGCCAAGCACTATGCCACCGTAGGTTGTTTTCGGAAAAGAGGTCATGTTCCGTAGTCCCGGACGACCTAAGGGGATGTGTTAGTGAGCGCAGAGTCCTTCCATCTTGCCTCATTTCAGCCATGACGGCAAGGCGGTTGCTCAGGAAAGAATGTTCAGGATACTTGGCACATATTGAACACCCAGGATAGCGGACTGAGGTTGGAGGTTATTCCAGTGGTATAGGAATTTTCCGATGTGCTTCCAGAGGATCTTCAAGGTTACCACCTCATCAAGAGATGGAGTTCACTATTGAGCTCGTTCCGGGTGTGAAAACCATTTCTCAGGCGCTGTACAGAATGGCACTAGCAGAGTTAAGGGAGTTATAGACTCAGTTACAGGAGCTAGTGGATAAGGGTTTCATCCAACCCAGTTTCTCTCCATGGGGCGCTCCAGTATTATTGTTGGGAAGAAGGATGACACCATAAGATTGTGTAGTGACTACAGGCAGTTGAATAAGGTCACAGTAAAGAACCGGTATTCGTTGCCATGGATAGATGATCTGTTGATCAGCTTAAGGATGCCAAGGTATTTTCTAAGATTGATTTGAGGTCAAGTTATCATCAGCTATGTATTGGAGAGGAGAATGTGCCTAAGACAGCTTTTCGGATAAGGTATGGGCACTATGAGTTCCTAGTGATGCCATTTGGATTGACTAATACGCCAGCTGCGTTTATGGATTTCATGAACAGAGTGTTCCAACGTTCCTTGGATCACTTGTGATTGTGTTCATAGACGATATCTTGGTATACTCCAAAAGTCAAAAAGCGCACATGAAGCACTTGGAAAATGTGCTGAAGACTTTGAGGAAGAAACAGTTGTATGCCAAGTTCAGCTGGTGTCAGTTTCGGTTGGACAGAGTGAGTTTCTTTGGGCACGTGAGTGATGTAGTAGGTATTTACATGGATTCCCAGAAAATTGTGACAGTAGCGAATTGGCCACGACCAATTAGTGTTATTGAGATACGGAGTTTCCTTAGGTTAGCTGGTTATTATTATCACTTTGTGGAGGGCTTCTTTACTATAGCGGCACCTCTCACTCGCTTGACCAGGAAAGGCGTCAAATTTGAATGGTCAGACGAGTGGGAAGAGAGTTTTAACGAACTCAAGATCAGGTTGACCACCGCTTCGGTATTAACACTTCCGGACGACACAGGAAATTTCGTATTATACAGTGACACATCCCGACAAGGATTAGGTTGTGTGCTGATGTAGCATGGTAGGGTAATCGCTTATGCTTCTAGGCAACTTAAGAAGCATGAGTTGAACTATCCTACTCATGACTTGGAACATGCCGTGGTAGTGCTTACCCTGAAGTTTTGGCGACACTATCTTTATAGGGAAACGTGCTAGATTTTTCACGGATCATAAGAGTTTGAAGTACTTGTTCACCCAGAAGTAATTGAATCTGAGGCAAAGGAGATGGTTAGAGTTGATTAAGACTATGACTGTACTATTGAGCATCACCCAGGAAGAGCAAATGTGGTAGCTGATGCCCTGAGCAAGAATCCTTAGGACCGTCAGCTCATTTTCGAGGGAGGTGTTTGCCATTCTTGGTGGAGATGAGGAAATTGAGAGTTGGGCTAGGTATGGATAATCAAGGAGCACTGTTAGTTACTCTCTGGGTGTGACCAGTGCTAGTTGAACAAATAATTGAAGCCCAGTCTCGAGATTTGTTAGTCTGTACACTGAGATTAGAGCTTGAGAATGGCGACAAGACGGTTAACTCAGTAAGGGATGATAGAGCCTTGAGGGTGGGCAAGAGGTTGTATGTTTTCTACCGACGAGGCACCGAAAAGAGAAATTCTTGAAGAGGCCCATTGGTAAGCCTTTGCCATGCACTTTGGCAGCACTAGGATGAATCTTACTACGAGGGAATGTTATTGGTGGCCTTCATGAAGAAAGAGATAGCGGAGTACGTTAATAAATGTCTGGTTGTCAGCAAGTTAAGGAAGAGTGACAGAAACCATTGGGATTGCTGCAACCACCTACAATTCCTGAGTGGAAGTAGGAGCACATTACTGTGGATTTCGTGTTCAAGCTTTCTCGAACACTGAACATGTGCGATGGAGTTTGGGTATTTTTGGAATTGTCGCCTTGGAAAGGCATAGTGAGATTGGGAAGCAGGGAGAACTAAGCCCTCGCTTTATTGGGCTATATGAGATTGTGGAGCGTGTGGGCCCAGCATCTTATAGACTGCCTTAACTCCAACCTTTCCTGTCTACATGACGTATCCACATGTCTATGCTCCGAAAGTATATTTCAAGTCCATCCCACATTCTGGAAGAACAACCCATAAAGTTGAAGGATGACTTAAGTTATGTGGAGCAGTTTGTTCAAATTATGGATCGGAAGATGCAAGTGCTTCGATCCAGAGAGATTCCCCTAGTGAAGGACTTGTGGAGGAGTCACGATGTGAAGAGGCCACATGGGAACCCGAAGAGTGTGTGGGCCCAGTATCCTTACCTCTTCGATGATAGGAAACCTTAAATTTCAAGGACGAAATTTTCATAAGGGGGGTAGATTGTAACAACCCAGACCTTAATTAATATTTAATTAATAATTTAATAGAGAAAAAGACAATTATACCCTTAGAATATTTTATTAGGTTTTAAGATGACGTTTTCACTGGGATGGAATTTGGGAAATCCAGTTGTACCATTGCGTAGAGCGCGATGAAACGAGTCCGTAGACACGTAGTGGGCTCAATTCCGAGTGGTATTGAAGGAATTGAGAGACAAATACGTAAAAAGGGCAAGAGAGGTAATTTTTGAAACTCAGATTTTTTTACTTCTCTCTCTCTCTCCTCACTCTCTTCTCCCTCTCACAAGCAGCCCCCCTTCCCTTTGTTTTCCTTCCCGCAGCCTCTCACCACTGGAACCACCACCACCCGCCACCACACCTCACCGGACCGGCAAGGAAGCACCACCGTTACCTCCGCAACCCAGCCCAGCCTGCTCCGCCATCCAGCCGCGATGAATCTACCAGAAAAACCAGAAAATCGCGTCAGTTTTGGCAGAATTTCGGCAGCTCTGTTCGTCGTCATCCGGCCACCAAATCGGACAAATTAGGTATGGAAATTCGACTGATTTTCACGTTCTAGTTGATGATTGGGTAGGATTGGAGAGATTTCGAGGTTTGAAGGGTTAGTTTTGAGTTGAGTTTCTGCCGGTATTGCGTCGCCGATTTCAGCCACTTCCGGCCACTTTTTGGCCATAGTCCAAGAATAAAAGTTGTTCCAAATAGGGCGTATTACCTAGGATATGAGTTTGGGCCGACAATTTGGAAAAATCTGGCCACCGGAAATAATTAAGCACACCCCACATGCGGCCGGCGTGTGGGCCAGGCAGCAGGGACCACTCTTGGTCCCAGAATGATCCTCGTGTCCTCACGAGCGCGTAGGAGTTTACGGATCTCAATTCGGATAACGTTTGAACCCCGAACGGATCTCGCATAAGTGTGCAATTTCCAGGTTCAATACTTTCGGACAATTGGATCATAGCCAAACTGGGTATGTTGTTCTAGGTAATTTCAGGAACGTGTAGGATTCGACGGATCATCAATCGGAGTCCCAGATACTCCGAAAAGGCCAACCCTAGGGCTAGGTTTACGAAAAATCGTTCGTCAGTTCGATCGTACGATCGAGACCAAACTTTAAGGACATGTGTCCTAGGCTTGTTGGAACCTCTAGGAACAATTGGATCGGAATTCTGAGGTCGTGGACCCCACGAGGTCCCGAGTTGACGTTTTGGGACTTTATCGCTTTTGAGTCCCTAGGTACTTTAAAATCGTGCCCATTGAGGAAAAGCTAATGTGGGCATGGGAATGACCTTTAAAGTGATGCACGCACTGTTAGGAGCCGGGGGTCAGGGTTTTTAATTTAATATTATTTTCCTGAGCAGATTTATTAATAAAATATTCATGATGGTTATTCAGGCACCCGGGTACAAGGTGACCAGCAGGAGGGACCTTCGAAAGGGTCAAGCTAGCTCAGTGTATCAGTGAGTGGACTTTTTGTTTTATAAATAATTTTATGCAATTTATTCTTATTATTTGATCTTGAATAAGTTATTCATTGATCAGAGTGTTAACAACTTGATTTATCGCTTTATATGCTTTAATTATTATATGCTTTTAAGTATGTCAATTTATATGCTGCCGAGTGGGATATCCTTAAGGGATATAGGAAAAAAAAAGAAATCTAATTAAATACAGATTAAATGGCAGCAGAGTTAAAAATAAATAAGAATTCATTTTATTTCTTTTTAGCTTTTCTAAAATTATATTTTCTTAGAAACCACCATAGGTACCCAAGATTAATAAAGGTTGCCTTCGATAATATGTTGCCTTCGGATTTAAATGGTTGCCTTCGGTTATAACGATGTCTACTGACATCCAGTTGCCTTCGGTATTATTGATGTCAACGGACATCCAGTTGCCTTCGGGTAGGTCAGCATGCTTGATACAGCCCCACGAGTCTCGGGGACGCTCGAACCGTGTGGTGCTAGAAGTGCAGCTCAGGTGGGCCCAGTGTTCCCTGAGTCTAGCTAGTATTGCGGATCAGGCCGACCAAGTGCCCCCTGAATCTGCTAGGATGCGGCTCGGGTGACTTGTGTTTCCCGAGGTCTGCTAGGACGTGTCACTCCGTGGCACAAGTATGGAATTGACGGAAATTAAAGGAATTGACGGATTATTGTTGAGCCTATTCCTAACAACTAAAATGAGTTATACAAATAGCAACTTCAATTCTCGCAGTGCACGAACCATTTATAGTATAGCTTATGTAAATACGAGGTCGATCCCACGGAGAATGGTAACTTGGTTGCAAGTTAAATTACTTAGAATGCTGGAAAATAGAAAACTAACAAACTAACGAATTAGAAAGGTCTAGGACAGAATCCTAGCACCACACACGCACTCGAAATGGGGAGTTTTGTTGTTGAAATGAAATAAGAGAATGAAATGGAAGTGCTGGAAAGTAAACAATGGCAGCAATGAACAAGTTGTGAAACAATGATTGAGAAGTGTTAGAGCCTTGGAATCCACCTCTAATTTTCCTATCCAAGTAATGAAGCATGGAAATTGACTCAAGCTTCATTAACAATAGATTATCGCATACAAGCCTATGGTATCTAGGTGCAGGGATGCATGATTCTCCTAAGGCATGTGATTGTGCATGGTATCTACACAACACCTGATCCCTTATATGCAACCTAAGCATGGTAATCTACTTAGAATAAAGCATACAAGAGTCATTAAGTTCCTTGAGAATATGATAATCACACAAGTCCTAGAACATGGTATCTGTCCTAGTCAACCTATGGTTATTAACCCCTTGAATGATTCTTAGGCCATTCATGTGTTGCTTGTGAAAGGAGAGTAGAATTGGTGAATCTAAACCCCTTCCCAACCTGTGCTAGATGCATAAAATCCTAGTTAGCTACTCCAAGAAAACATACATCAAGCACATAATAAACTAGAGGTTAACAACTTGATAATGAAAGCAAGGAAATCAATTAACTATGAAATCATCCATAACATTGAATATTCATGACTAGGGCTTCATCCTAAGCCCTAACTAAATGGATTAGTTAAACATAACTATGAATACAAAAAATAAGAAATACATAGATAGAGTAAAGAGAATAGAAGAACTAGCTGGTGGCAGCAAGGTAGTTTCCAGGACAGCTCCCAGCTCTCCCTCCTTTGCAGCTAGCTCTCTTCTCTCTTTGTGGTGAATTTGAATGTGTGTATGGGAGTAATGGATGAGTGAATGTGTGTAATCTGAATGTGGATCTCTCTTCATGTCTTGAATGTGGAATGGAAGTGGTATTTATAGGGAGATGGAGAGATAAATCTGAATTCAATATGGCTAATGCATACAACACTTGTATTTAGATAATCAGAATTGGTTGCTGCACTTCACCAATAAATCCCACAGCAGCCCTAGCTCATCATCATGTCAGCATGACCAAGCTCCATCCAGAAACCAATAGCTCATGCCTAGCTCACCATGACCAAGCAATCCATCAGCTCATCCTCATGTCAGCATGATGTGAATTTCCATGGGCTCACGAATTGGGTTGGGCTGAATCAAATGATGACTTTAAAATGTCCATTTTTAAGTTCAGACTGTCATTGATCCAACCACATAAGTATTGGCCCAATCCAAGCTCGGATGAAGCAGATAAGTCCGAAATGAACTTCTAACTCAGGCTCCAGTTCTTGCACATTTTTGCACCATTTTGCTTCAAATGCCTCAAGTGGATTCCTCTCGTGCCAATCAGCCCTTAATATGCATGGAATGTATCAAATGTGATCTCTTACTCCCAAAACCTACAGAACACACAAACATAGATAAGTGACTCGAAATAAAGAGAAAACTAAACAAAATTACTACGTAATGAAGGCAAGCAAATGTGTAAAATTATGAACTTATCAATTATAAGGAATTGACGGATTGGTAAATGGGTACACTTAGGTGGTAGATTAAAGTTGATTTCAATGCTTTCAAGGATTTAATGTTTTAATCAAATGTGTGATTGGTTATAAATAGATATATATATATATATATATATATATATATACGATTGCAGTGATCTCTGTACGTGTATTTATATAAGACTTAATGTTTGATTATGCATACGATTGGCTTATAAATATAAATAGGAATGCATGAATTTTAGTACGAGTTATATATAAAAAGAAATGATTTAGTCTTATAACTGTTTTTACAGAGGGGTTAGTATGTTAATATGCTGTTTTCTAAAACTTTGTTTTGGTCCACTCACCTTTTTAATGTTTTGAGCCCCCAGACAGTATTCGTGCGTTAGTGTGCCACTACCGGGCCGAGTCCATCTTCTGCCACATCCCTTGACAACGTAGGGTTTTGTATAATTAAATTATACTGACAATCTATTCTGTATAGATGCTCTGATTTTGCCCTAGAACACTTGTCTAACTATTGGTATGTATTTAGTTGTATGCTGGTAGTTGGTGTACTTTTATATGCATGTGACAGGTGAAATTTTGGGATTGGCCTAATTCAAGGGAGACTCTGCTGAATTTTCGGCAGAAGTCAAACCCCAGTTTTAGGTGAAAGTTGACTAGAAAGGGCAATTAGGTCACTTGTGCCCGGCACTTGCTCGGTGTCGGACATGCACAGGATTCGGCTCGAATTCCAAAGTGGAATTGGGTTGGGTCCTGTCAATCCTCCCAATGTAACCAAAAAAAAAAATTCTTGTGGTGGTGTACAACGTAATGGATTTATTCCTGTAGATGGACTTTTTTATGCGTTTGAGGTTTCAATTGGATTTAATGTTTGTAAATGTGGAGTGGAGCTTCCTTTTTTTTTTTTTTTTTTTTTTTTTAATACTTTTTATAATACTTATTTATAGTACTGCCCTTAAATTAAAATTAAAATTACATTGCCCCTAAAAGTCAAAGTGGCCCACATTGCCCCTTTCACCAAGGTTTGATGTTCACATACCCCTCGCCATTACCTTCATCCAGAAAGTCTCTAAAAATTGATGACATGGCAAGGGCGTTTACGTAAACTTTGTAAATGCGGGTTTTACATTTAAATAATTAAAAAATTAAAAATCAATTAGATGTCTAAGCAAAAGCAAAGAAAAAACCTCTCCGAGTAAGACATTAGCTTGTGGGGGTTCTTTTGATGCCGCAATTCTGGTGGCTGCCGATTATGAACTAGAAGAGGGTTTTTGTGAGCTTCTGGTGGCTACTAATTATGGACTAGAAGAGGGTTCTTTTGGTGACGCAATTCTGTTGGGAGTGGGGCTTACCACGGAAAGTGTGGTGAACATTGATGGTTTAGCTCAACGTGGGGACATAGGACAATCTGTATCTGGTTGAAGAACTTAAGGTGGGAGGTGCGCGGCCTCGAAGTAGTCCCAAGACAAGGCCGGCTATGAGATTTTGGTGGCCTACGGCAAAGTTAAAAAGAAGACCATATAAATGCAAGATATTACTTACAAGTAAAAATATTTGTTTTCATTTATGCATATAGAGTGTAGACCTTTTACAACTAGTAACAAAAATTAGGCCTTACAAAAAATTTCATTCTACTTGTGGAAATGTTTAAAAGATTTATATATAAAGCAATGATTAAACACAAGAAAAAACAAATTTGAAAGAGATTGGAAGAAAAATATGACATTTTAAGTAGTAGAATGCACCAAAGGAAGAAAGAGAGCTAGACCAATATATGTTAATTATATCAACCACAAATTACTCATTCCAAAGTCATTATTAGTAGTTTTTTATTTTCAAAGATAGTCCACTCGACACATTTATAATCAGAGAATCAACTCATCAATCATCATAAAATAAATAAATAAAAAAGTATTATTTCTTAATGCTAGTAGGACTTGAACATAGATTTTGTTTGAATAAAATCAAAGAGAAACCATTAATGCAAGATGGAACTTCAGAAATCTTAATGTTTGCTTTTTATCTTCTTATATATACTCTAGGCCTTTATATATAGGGAGATTCACTATTATACCCAATATAAGGGCACAAATTATAAAAATATCCTATATGAAATGGACTTTAGAAACACACCTAAAGCCCATTTACAACATAACAAAAAGGCTTTTAAGTTCTTATAAATTACAAATTACCATTGATTTCTTAAAACAAGCCCAACCCCAAAATCTCATAAAAAAACCCAAAACACTCAATATGGCATCAAAGGAATTTAATAATCAAATTAAATTAAATAGAGCCAGCTGTTATTTTTTGGGTTTGTTTATAGAATGAAATGGTGTAGGGTTTTTATTTATATTTTTGTGCTAAGAATGGGTATATGACTGAATATCTCATATATATACTAGTATACCATTGTACCTCATATTAAGAAACTATTTTAGAAGCAGCTTTTAAAAGAATAATAAAATAAATAAATATTTTGGGGCCCTGCTTGAGATACGGCCCAAGGCAGTAGCCCTTCTCGCATTGCCTTAGGCCCAGGCCTGCTTGTAGATAGAAATGTGGTTGGTTCGATTGGACAACACGTGATGGGTCTCGAGGCTCGGGAATTTTTTCCGAGCTCTAAATTTCTTTCTCATAAGGATATGATCTTTATTTAAAAGATAATATCACCAATTTAGGCTATTATCCTATTTGGGAGAAACATCATCAATTAGTGATTTATCTCAATCAAATCCCTAATTGATTCAATCTTTACAATTTGGTGAAAGAATATCTTCCTTCCAAATAAGAAGATATTCTTTGAAAACCTTAGATGCCTAGAGCCCTATAACTACATGGCTATATTCAACACACAAGATAATTCAAAATTCCTCTCAAAATCCTAAACACCTGCAACCCCTTTCTCTCTCTCTCCCTCCTAGCCGACGACATCCCTAGCCGCCGGCTCCACCCAAATTCATCTCTCCCACACAGCTAAGTGCCACCACACAGGCTATGGCCACTCGATTCTCCTCATAGAGAAAACTTCATATCCTTTTTTAGCTATTGTTTCTCAAAGATTCAATTGTGAACTAACTTAGGCATCAGAGGACCTTCACCCAACACCCTAGAGGAACCGAGGAAGAGAGAGAAGGAAGTTAAAAGGGTGAAGGATCTAGAAGCGAATATTCTCCCGTGAAATATTTGCACAAACATTTGATGCTTTCATTGACAGCGCAAGTTATACTCAACGCATGCTCTTAAATTAAATAATTTGTTTCCTCGTTTTTCACTCAACCGAAGCCTTCCAAACAACCATGGTTGAAGCAAACGCACGAGAAGCAAAACCGCCACAGCGGCTTAATCCGCGAGAGAGCCATTGTCCCAGTTGCTTCTTACCATTAGCAGTTGAAGTCTTTCTACAACGAAAGGGCCAAGTTAGGCAGTTTCAACCTAGCAACCTTATGCTTAGAAACACTTTCACTTCATACTGCACAAAGAACAGGATCAAAGAGGATCAAACCCAATTGGAAAAACCCTTACTTGATCAGCCAGTCCGGGGCAGAAGAAGCTACTACACTTGACACCATGGAAGGGAAAGAGATTCCAAGACAATGGAATGGCTACCACCTTCTAAAGATATTACCCATGAAGCTTCCTCCTACCGGCTTAGTCCTAACAGACGACCGAGCCCTGCAAACTTCTGAAAGAAAAGCAGCTACTAAGCAGTACTGGAAATTCTAGGTTATTTATCCAGTATTTTTAATTTCAAATAAAGGCAAGTAATCATATAAACATAAATTGCAAACTCAAATTCTCATTCAACAATGTTCAACAAAAAAATAAAAAAAAGCAGATCGTTGCCCATAAGCAGAATCCTAAGGGAGAACTTAGGGCGACAACTATAAAGCATCTAAGGGAGATGCAAGCGACAACTATAAGCGTCCTAAGGGAGACACAGTCCATAAAAAAGCCTCCTTAGGGAGATTGCATGATGCGCCGGGAGTTTCCCAAGAGAGGGACCCATGTTCCTATTAGTTCTTAAAGGAGGCATGATAATCATTTATAAGTGTCCTAGAGAGACGTAATCCACAAAAAAGCGTCCTTAGAGAGATGCAGGACGCCGCCGAGAGTTTCCTAAGAGAGACCTAGGTTCTGTTACTTTCTTAAGGAGGCATGATAATCATTTATAAGCGTCCAAGGGAGACGCATGACGTGCCGAGAGTTTCTTAAGGGATACCCAAGTTTTTGTTAGTTTCTTAAGGGAGGCCTGACAGTCATTTATAAGCATCCTAAGGGAGACGCAGTTCACAAAAAGCGTCTTTAGGGAGACATAAGATGCATCATGAGTATCCTAAAGGAGACCCAGGTTCCCTGTCAGTTTCCTAAGGGAGGCCTGATAATCGAAATATCCTAAAGAAGGAGCAAAAGAGCACCCTTCAAGCAAGCGGTGGGTAAAACATTTAAACATCCTAAGGGAGATGCATAACCAAGACACTAGCCCGTTATCCAAGTAGTTCACAAGACACAATGCAAATTGAAGTTAAAGAAATAACTAAAGTTTCCATAAACAAAGTGGACTAACCGGTCAAGTTGAAACAAAAAAAAGATGGCAAACAAGACCAATATTTCAAACAAGAAACCAGATATACATAAAACTTGAAAAGATAAAAGAGTCTTCATCTACTTCAAGATTCTAGCAGTAGACCCCTGGTCAGTGACCTCTTCGGCATCCATCTGATCAGCTGGGCCTTCCAGCAACCACAACTGTTTGCCTCTACGACATCTGCCGCCATTTCATCAGCCATGCCTTCCTCGGCTTCACCCTCCTCATTACAACCTCGTCGACCGCCTGCTATTCAGCTCCCTCCATATCTACAGTAAATGATTTGGTCACTTTGAAAAAGGAGTAAGTCAAGGCAGAGCATCTCTATGCCTTCATCTCCAATGGCATAGTAAGGAGCCGTCCCACTCGTGCATTCCAAGTAGCCCAACTTGTACACATCAATGACAGCCTAAAACTTGGATTATTCAGCAGCCTTGTGGTAGGCATCAAACTTGGCCAGAAGCTTATCATAACTATGAGAGATGTAAGCATTCTTTCGCTGAAGACGAAAGTAGGCCTCTTTTTGACTGTGCATGGTGGCAGCAAAAGAGTTGAGTTCACTCTCCTTAGTAAGGAACTCTTCAGCTCTAATATATTCTCCCTTAGTTCAGACATCCTCTTTTCGTAACGGATTTGCTTGGTCGAGAGCTTGCTAGTCAGATCAACATTCGTCCTTCTCCAACTCGATGAGCTGAGTGAAGAGAGGGCAACAGCAGACGAGTTCCGGATCGCCTTAATAGAAAATGATCAGTCGCTTCTTTTTGCTTTTCCAATGAACGACTTGAGAAATGTACCAAGGTCACAAGCAGAAGGGCTCGAAGGAAGTTCATCTTGAGCACCTGCATCCCCTCTAGGGATGGACTTGTCAACCTTGGGATCAGACCGCTCGCATTTTGAAGAACAATTCATCTGAGCAGATGACTCTCTGACCTTCTTAGCTGCCTCATCTCTCCTCCAAAGTAGTCAACGACACCAAAATCAACAACATGCTTGATGCTCGTGACTCAACAGCTGGATCACAATGGTTAAGTAGATGAGCAGACCTCCAGTTCGATCCGCATCCCTTGACCGTGTGTAGGTGACTTGAACTTTGGAGAGGAATATCAACATCTCCTTTGCCTTTTTGGTAGGTGAATTGGTTCGGGAGCATACCTCTTTACAGGCAGATCATAGTTTCTGAGCTTGTTAGTAGGAGACTTGAGCGGAATGTCACAAACATTAAGCATGCCGCAAACTTTCTTGCTATTTGCGTTGACGAGATGCTTGACCCTAGCAGATGACAAAGAGCAATTCCTAATTGAGTCTTCTCAGTAGACGAAAACCTCTTCGAGGAAGACTGGTCATGGAGAAAAGGGAGCCTTGGCTTTTTTCTCTAGTGGAGACACCTCTCTTGACAGAGAAGTTGCAGCTTTATCTTTGATAGACTGGACATCAGCTTTCATACTTTGCGTGCGCGCGCGCCCGGGGGGGTTTCGGCAAGTAGATCATCGAGTCTGTACCATTTTGCTTCCATCTCTCAACATCCTGGGCTGGGGATAGACCACCAGCTTTCTCACGATACTTGCTCAACAACCAACACCATTCACGGAACCTCGTAGGATGCTCAAAGCCTGCCGGACCTTAACCATGTCCTGCTCAAGATCCAGTCTCTTACAGATATTGTGGGAACCGAATTAAATCACCCTAGGTCAAATAATTCCTTCCATTTGGGGATTATTTGACCTAATTGGGAGTTACCTAATTAAATTCGGAATTGATTTAAATCAAATCAATCAAATCCCTAATTAATCAAATCTGGCCAAATTGGGGAGGAATAATTCCTTTCCATCAATGGAATTATTCCTCTGAAACCCTAGCCTTCGAGGCTCCTATAAATACTTGGCTATGCACAAGGGTTAAGGTACGTCTAAATTCCCACTAAAATTTTGCAGAAATTATCCCTCACAAACCCTAACCACCACATTCTTTCTCTCTCCCACACAAGGGCCGGCCACCCGGTTTTCCTTAAAATACCCAACCTAACTTAGGCATCGGAGGACCTTTGGCCAAGACCCCCTGGGTGTGGTCCTTTTACCCCGATCTATTTTGCAGGGAGAAGGAAACGGTGAAGAAGGAAGATGAATCTCAATCGAATATTCTCGTGGGAAGAAATTTACTCCCACAAATTGGTGCTTTCATTGAGAGCGCGAAATTATACTCAAAGCGTGCTCCATATCCATTTTCCACACTTTTTCCAATCCACCATGGTCGATACAAGATGTACGAAGAATAACACCACCACGACGGGCCCGTCTCATGGTTTCGTGGTGGAAACCTCTTTACAACCTCACGGAATCGTGGTGGAAACCTCTTTACAACCTCATGGTTTCGTGGTGGAAACCTCTTTACAAACCTCTTCACAGTCGCCTCCTAGAGCTTTGCAGCCACCTCCAACTGCCGAAACTGCAGAACAGCTGCTGGAATTGCAGAACAGCCGCCACATGGTCATGTGACCTGCACAGCCTTGCAACCTCACACGCTGACTGCCGAAGCTGCTTTGCCGCGCCATCCTGCCGGAGGAACACAGTAGCAGCCACACCACTCAGTTGCCGGCTTTGCTGCACAACCCAAAGGCTACTTCGACGCTGTCCCAGTCTTGGAGCAAATCCATTCTCTCCCTCATCTGCCACCACACTTGACTTATGCACCTGTGTACGCGTCAAATGGAGCCCTAGCCCATATGCCATAGGGCCCGACGCACACCTCTGGTCAGGTAGGTGGATCTTAACTCATGGGTTTATTAGCTCACACAAAGGGTCGACGATCAAAACAACCTGATTGGCCAGTTACTCAGGCAGATCAATTTGAACCAAGGCCCTAACCTTGGACCCCATGACGAGGAGAGGAGGACGCACGAGCATGCCAGTGAGCAGTTCGAGAGATCCCAGGCTGGTCAGACAGGGATAAACAGGCAGGGGAGAGAACGAGATCGTGCTGGCGAGACACAGACATCTGCAAGTCGTACTCTGAGCCGGTCGATGATCTGTTCGAGGTTAGGTCCAAGGACCAATGTACACGAGAGGTTGGGCCCACAAGGAAGTTTCCAATCTAGGCTGGGCACACAAAGAGCTCGAGTTTGTGAACAATAGCGTGATGAGCGCAACAATTGACGCTGAGCAGCCCGCTCGAGAACCAATACACGGCAACATGCCCCAGAGGACTCCTCACAAGCTCAATCTCCTAATCTGCCCCATAAGCAGAGCAACCAAGGGGATTGACCCTTGGGAGCGAAGGAGGAAGTTAACTAGTGGCGCTCGAGGCATCAAAGACATTGACCCGAGCCACCAGCCCTGCGAGCAGAGGATGTCGAGAAGTTAGTGAATGACAGACTCCAAGGTCTCCAACTTAAAAGAAGCACGGAGGAGGCCTCGCGCAAGGAAATTGATTGAGTCAATTGCTCGCCCTTTACCCATCCAACGCCATCCATCACTCCGTTCAAGGGAGACTCTGACCTTAAGAGCCATTTGAGGCACTTTAAGAGCGCCATGATCCTGTACAAGGCAGACGACGCCCTGATGTGCAAATTGTTCGTGATGACTCTGCGAAGAGCAGCTCAAGACTGGTTCCACACTTTACCGTTCGCGTCGATAGGCAACTTCAAGGAGTTCGCCCTCATCTTCACAAAGGAGTACACCTCCTAAAAGCATGTAGACCATTTGTTCAACCTGCACAAGAAACCAGACGAGTCTCTTCGAGACTACCTCAGACAGTTTAAGGCTGAGAAGGCGAAACATCATAGGATGCAATGACCAAGTTGCATCCTCAGCTTTTAAGAAGGGCTTGCCAACTGAACATGAGCTATACCGTGAGCTGGCCATACGCCAAGCCAAACCTTGGCAGAGGTCTTCGCAACGGTAGAGCACTACGCACTTTGAGATAATGATCGTATTGCGGCGAAGAAAGCCAGCAAGCAAGTTGATCACCCGAGCACAAGTTCGAGCACAAAGCCAGATACAAGCGCAGATTGCGACCCTAAGAGGGAGGCTCGGAAACAGGAACCTTCACTGAGTTCACTATCCCAATCCACCAGATCCTGGCACAATTGAACGACAAGCCGTGGGTGAGAAGACCACCACCCATGAGGGGAGACCCCTCTAGGAGGGACACTAGTAAATACTGCGTATTCCACGGTAGCACGGTCATTACACAAACAACTGCAATGCCTGGAAAAGGCACCTTGAGGAGCTGGTCAGAGACGGCCATTGCACAGAATTCGTCATAAAGAAGGCCATCTAGTAGATCGAGGATTGTGATGCGGGCTGGCAAGGAACCTCCCCAAATGGTCATACGATCAGCACCATTCTAGCTGACTCCTAGGAGTCCGAGCTGACCAGCAAGGAGCGCAAGAGAAAGATCGCATAGGCGACTTATGTCTCCCAGTCACAATGGGCGTACCAGTCATTGCAGATACACCCATCATCGACTTTCAGAAGGACTTGATTGGGCTTGATCTATTGCATAATGATGCCTAGTAATCTGCATCCAATTGAACAAGCTGTGATCGAGCGAGTCACGTAGACGAGGGCAGCGCAGCCAATATCCTGCAACTATCTGTTATACACAGATGGGATTAGAGCCCAAGATCAGCAAACTTGCCAAATCGCTCACTGGCTTCAATAGGGCCACGTCAATCATTATTGGAACAATTGACCTAGACATCCACTCAACTCCAGTGGTCAGCTTGCAAACCTTCATGGTCCATCGACGGTCTGTCCCTACGACGGGATCTTGGGCCGCCCATGGATCAGCAAGATTGAAGCCATCACACATCTGCTCTACACCAGAAGCTCCTACCATCACCCCATCCCTGGGGCGGGATCGGGCAGATCAACCGTGACCAAGCCATAGCGTGGAGATGGCACAGCCCAAGGGTTCACAGAAGAGCACGCAGTTGCAGTTCACACCAGTAAGCAGCGCTTACTGACGTGAAGGACACACTCCCGCAGACAAGCAAGCTCATCGGGAGCGGGTTGCTAACCTCAAAAATAGCACATTAAGAGCCAAGATTAGGCTGAGGGAAATTTGCCCGAGAAAGACTCCCCTAAAAAAAGGTGAAGCCTGAGGATGACGTTGAGTTAGTACCCCTGATCCTGGCCATCCAGATAAAGAAGTGCAGATCGACTTGCGCCAAAATCCAGTCGAGAAGATCGAGACGAGGGAATCCCCCGGAAGGCTCCCTTGAAGAAGGTTGGGAGCCTGAGGAAGATGTTGAGTTAGTACTCTCGATCTTGACCAACCAAAAAAAAAAAAGCTCGGATCGGCTCACGCCTAAGCCTAGACGAGAAGGTAGAGCTAACCACCTTCCTCCAGAACAACAAAGACATGTTCGTGTGGTCGCCATCTGACATGCTGGCATCAACCCGAACATAATCTTACACCGGCTTCATGTCAACCCGCCAACAAACCCGTGGTACAGAAAAGACGCAATTCGCTTCCAAGAAAGTCGCCATCATTGAAGCCGAGATCGATAAGCTTCTAGCTGCTGGCTTCATTGAAGAGGTCTCTCCTACTCAGAATGCCTGGCCAACGTTGTTCTGGTGGCTCTGGTGGCGAAACAAGAAAAAGGGCATGTGGAGAGTTTGTGTCAATTACACCCCCTTAACAAAGCCTGCCCTGAAGACAACTTCCCACTGCCGCGAATCGACCAGCTTGTGGATTCAACTTCCGGCAATCAGTTGCTCAGCTTCATCGATGCCTACTCGGCTACAACCAAATCCTAATGTACGAGAATGACAAGGCAAAGACCTTTTTCTTCATCGAGAGAGGGACCTATTGCTACAAGGTCATGCCTTTTGGCTGGCTGAAGAATGCCGGAGCAACATACCAAAGGCTCGTGAATAAAATTTTCAAGGAGCAGATTGGCAAAACCATGGAAGTTTACGTGGACGACATGGTGGTCAAAGCCCCTAAGCGAGCAGAGCACATCAAGAACCTCACTGAGGCATTCAGCCTACTCGCCAGTAATCGCATGAAGTTGAATCCAAGTAAATGCACGTTCGGTGTATCGTTCGGCCGGTTCCTAGGATACCTAGTCACTCAACGGTATCGAGGCGCACCCACGCCAAATCAAGGCAATTCTTAAGATGAAGTCACCTTCAACGGTAAAGGAAATTCAAAGTCTGACGGGTTAGAGCAGTGGCCCTCAACCGATTCCTCTCGAGATCTACCGATAAGTGCAGACCATTTTTCAAAGTTTTGAAGAAAGGACAAAAAGACAAATGGGACGAGGAGTGCAAAGAAGCTTTCCAGAATCTAAAGACTTACCTCACTTCACTCTCCCTGCTATCAAAACCAGTTCCTGGTGAAGACTTGTTCGTGTACCTGGCAGTGTCCAACTCGGCCGTCAACTCAACTCTTATCGGAGAAGAACTAAGGGCAGAACATCCGGTATTCTACACGTCAAAAGCCCTTCTCGATGCAGAGACTCGCTACCAGAAATTGGAGAAGCTCATTTTGGCATTTGTAGTTTCCGCGAGAAAGCTGCGACCCTACTACCACGCTCATTGAGTCATCTTCATGACCAACTTTCCTTTGAGGTCAATCCTCCACAGCCCTGATGCGTCTCAACGACTCATGAAGTGGGCTATAGAGCTAAGCCAATATGATCTCCTCTACCAGCCGAAAACTGCAATAAAAGCCCAGGCTTTAGCAAACTTTGTCGCAGAATTCACGTCATCGGTCGAAGAAGAGAAGCTGGTCAGCAAAAAAAAGGAAAGTTCGAGAGCAGACAAGACCTCCGCTGAACTTGACCAACCCAAAGACATGTGGCAGTTGCGCATAGATGGAACGTCGAACCAAAAAGGAGCTGGAGCAGGCGTCGTCATCATCACCCTGAATGGAACCCTGTTATAGCAAGCTATCACACCTGGCTTCCTAGCCTCAAACAACAAGGCAGAGTACAAGGCATTGCTCCCTGGTTTGCGCTTGGCGAAAGAGTTGTCAATCAAGAAGTTGGCCATCTACTTAGATTCCCAACTAATCACAAATCAAGCCTAAGGAGAATACATGGCGAAGCACCCAAGGATGATCTTGTACCTTGACAAAGTCCATGAGCTGTTGAAGGCGTTTCCTACCTTCACCATCCAACAAGTGCCTCGAGCAGAGAACGCGCATGCAGATGCACTAGCAAGCTTGGGATTAGCACTTGATACCTAGTTCAGACGCTCTATCCCAGTCGAGCACCTTGACTAGCCAAGCATAGAAGAGGTAGAGCAGCCAAACTTGATGTAGATCGACGGGGATCCTAGCTAGCAAGACCCTATCATTGACTACCTAGTTAACGAAAACTTACCCAAGGACAAGTCTTAGGCCAGAAAAATCAAATAGAAGGCTGCGAGATACTACATGAAAGGCGACATGCTTGTTCGCAGATCATACTTCGACCCTCATCTTAGTTGCATCAAGTAGCCGCAGACACTCAAGGTTCTCTGCAAAATACACACGGCGGCGAATGTGGAAATCACGCTGGGGGCAGATCGCTTGCCTAGAGGGCTCTCAGCATAGGTTATTTCTGGCCTACCATGCGCCAAGACTCCACTGATTATGATCGAAGATGTGATCAATGCCAACGATATAAGCCAATCCCTGGCTTGCCAGCTAAGGAATACCATCCGCAGAACAGTCTATGGCCATTCATGCACTAGCTCTAAAACTTCACTCTTGACCAAGGCTAGAAGAAAATGAAACCTTATATCAATATGCTTGCTCTGACCATGCATCACAGGATTCCTTGAAAGTTTGATCATTGAAACATTATCACAGTACACCAAGGTTGGACTACATTGCTCCTGATTAAGACTCTTCAAGATCCTTCGTAACCATACAACTTGGCATGCACTTGATGCTGCTACTATGAATTCCGCTTCAGTGGTGGATAAAATGACAACTGGCTGTTTCTTTGAGGACCAAGAAACAGTACCTAACTTAGTATAAACACATAACTTGAGGTGCTCTTCCTATCATCTTGATCACCAACATAGTCACTGTCTGTATACCCAATAAGCTCCTCATTTCCTCCCTTCTTATAGAATATCTCTTTTGCTGCACCTCCAGCTTTCTTCACATGGGTTATCAAAGGTGTTTAATTGTGGCTGTCTTTTTCTGCCAACCCATGTGGGTTTTCTTTTGGTTGCTGGAAAAACAATTCCTCTTAACCAGGCTTGGTGTAGGAAGGCCTGAGGTTTCAATATGTATCCAATCGGGCTCAAATTTGGATATGTAATAATAGACACCCCATTGGAATACGTTTATGAAGAATGTATTCCCATCTGAGCAGTACAGTATACGTTTTGGGCCTTGCAATTTCACTGTCGAAATAGACTGGAAGTGACTTCATAACTTTCTTTCCTGTCGAAAATATGTATCCAATCGGGCACAATGTCGTGTTTTTGCTCCTTTAGACTTTCATAGGCTGAATGCCTATGTCATGCATGACAATGCATTGCAGTCAGCTTGTGGGCTTGTTTTGGCTTGATCTTCTCTCCTAAAAAATCTGGAAAAATCTGTATCTTCAAACCCTGTGAATTATCTTTCCAACGCATATGCAGCCCAACTCAAGTAAAAATTGGAAAGACCCTTCAAATGTCATTTTTGGCCCAGTAACGCAGATTCTGTCGAATTTTGACCTTAAGCTGCCAAAACATGCATAACTTTCCTCTAGGAGACTTGGAATCATGAACCGTAAAATGATCCAGAAACTAGACTTCTGCATATTCCAATGCTATAGGGCTCATCATCTGGTTCATCCTGAGAAAGTACTATCCAATTCGTGAAGTTGACTGATCTGCAGATACCGTTTTGAGCTAACTTGTCTCCAAATGCAATTTAATGAGTCTCAAGCTTATTACACTGAACGAACAAAAAATTTATTAAAAGCACAAGTTTAACTCAAAAACATAATCAAATCTTAAGTTAGAAGGGTACAAAATGATATATAAATATACACCGATCAAATACCCCCAAACCTAGATTTTGCTAGTCCTTGAGCAAAACAACAGAAACAAAGATAAAAATAAAACAAGAAGTTAATTAGACCACTTTCGTAGGTAACTCGATTGCATGAGCGTATGCAACAAGCCTTGAACCTCTAGGCATCCCTTGTAAGAGGAGTTGTGTCTCCTGAGGGGTTAACAGATACGATACCCACAAACATTTTATTGACTCTGTAAACAAAGTAATTAGAAACTTAAAAAAATTGTGTTAGTCCTTTAAGCAAAACACAAACAAAAACAAAAACAAAACAAAAACAAAAATAAAAATAAAAATAAAAACGAAACAAAAATAAGACTCAAAACAATCTTCCCGAACATTTTCTGAAGAGAAATGACTCATGCACATGACTCAAAAGTTTTAACAATAAAAGCTCAGTTTTGGTCAATATTTACAGGGTGGCAAAGTTCAAAACACAACATGCTCAAAGTGTAGTAGTGTGATAGCCAAATGCAACAAATTCCCCAATCTTAGTTTTCACACAATTTCAAAAATCATACAAAGCACAAGTTCAACTTCAAATCTCACCAAGTTGTCCTCTCACAAATGAATCACTCAGACAGGGCTACAATGCACCACTCAGTTATAAACATGAGATTATAGTTAAACCATAAAGGACTTAACTCAAAATAGGAAGATGAAGAACTTGCATTAATATGATCTCAAGAAGGATGCTAAACACTTAAAAGTAAGAAAATGAATGCAATTCAACCACATGACATTTAAGATCAATTTAGGTCTTTAAGATAGGTTGTAATGGGGCCAAGGGTATAGGTGAGTAAGAAATGAAAGGTATGGATAATACAAAGTCCAAGGAAACTCGCAATGTAAGAGCATAAAATAATTGTTTACAAAGCTTCGAATCATCATGATTAGATTTTTTTTTTCTTTTACAAGATCAAAACTCCTTATACCTTCATTTACATTGATTCATACTCCTTTCCTTTAATTGAACAAACACCAATTTATTTTGAGGCCAATAAGGAAACCCAAAAAAAAACGAAATTTCATTCAACCACCACATAATCACAACTTTTCTCTTTTCTCTCACCATTTGTGTGAATATTTATTTTATTTTTTCGAAATGTAACACCTCTTCCCAAACTTAGTATGAAAATACATCCCAATTAAAGCTCATGAGTTCCTTAGAAAGGTTAATATTTATTTTTCGGGCTAAGGCAAGGAAATAAAATTGGTAATGAAAGAAAAAGGTTTACATGTAGGCTCAAAATGGTTAACAATAGTGAAAATCATGCTAAGCATGCATAAGGTTAGCTTGAAAGGCACAAACGATCCAAAGAGGGCCTTAATATCACCTCTTAAATGTCATGAAATCAAATTGCATAAGAATGAATGACTTTTAAGTGTTCAACCAAATCAATGAATAATGAGATCAAACAACAACTTTGATGACAAGAAAATAAGAGTATGTGTATAACACTCATGAAATGAAGCACAAGGCTCAAAAAGCTCACATTATATGGTTATATAAGTCTAATTTATGCTTGATACAATTATTTGGGTCATGCAAATCCTTTAATTGGAAAATTATGAACAAATGGCAAGTGCAAAGGTTTCGAACATATAATGCTGGAATGATGCCAAATTTTATTTTTTTTAAATTTTATCTTTATTATTATTATTTTAATAAAATGAAATCCAATTTTCATTTAAGTCATGCACACATTTATCAAAATCTCATCATATGTGTTCGGAAGTGACTCAAAATAAAAACAAAACAAGACTCAAAATAAAAAGGAAAAAAAAAAATAATAAAAAATAATAAAAATTACTTACTAAACTTCCAATACCCCCAAACCTAGAAATGAACATTGCCCTCAATGTTTAAAATTTAGGCACAAGTAATGTCATAATAACAAATGAAGGTATTAAAGCAAATAAAAAATCACAAAACACACAAGAATACAAAAATAAAATAATTATAAAATAAAAATTACAAAACAAACAAACAAATAAAAAAATTAAAAAAAAAAATAGTAAAACACTCAAAACACGAAGCCCTAAACAGACAGTCTTACGCAAAATTAAACCCAAATGATTGGAAGCCCAACCCAAAAGAAAGTTAACCCACTTTGAAACCTAAACAACGGTGAAAAACCCAACCCACATGAAATCCAAAGCCCACACGTTCTAAATTTTTTTTATTTTTTTATTTTTTATTTTATTTTATTATTTTATTATTATTTTTTAAGATGACACGTGAATTAGGAGCGCAAGGCAGGATTTTTGAAAAGAGAGAATGTGGTCCCTGATGTCTCGGCTCTTGTGAGTCACGGGCAACAAAGTGAGGAACGTGTCACATGCAGAGGCCCTTCACACATCCACAGCCAGAATTATTGGCCTCTTGGGTGAAGCGGGACGACTTTTTCACTTTGAATGTGGTGAAAGGTGAAAATGCAATTAAGGGGGGGTTGGGGAATGGGTGCGGTGACATATAGAGATAAGCTGTAAGGGCCGCGCAGAACTCAGAACTGCAGTGGCTAGGGTTAGCAAAAACTAAGTCTATAAAAGGTAAAAAGAAAGAGTGAAAAACACAAACTCAGAAACACACAAAAGTGAAAAGAAAGAAAGAAGAAAAGAGAGTGAGAAATCAAATGGCCTCAACTAGCTCCACCGACTCAGACATGGGGCCAAGCAGCAGCACTAGTATGGGTGCCCTACTTTGCCTCTGCACGGGGCCCTGTGACAGTAACTGACTCAATACTCCTGGACAAACGATGTTGCCATTGGAGTTGGCAGAAATTTAGTGACTCCCAAAGATATACGTGTGTTCGGGGACAAGGGATGACAACCGGGTCACAACTGATGCCCTGGCACTGAGCGTGCAGAGTACAGCATGTGTCGCAAGTTTGGTTATCACCTACTTGCGAAGTCCCATGAGGTTAGAGGTGCTGAAAGGTCAGTTTGCGGCAGAGCGAAGTATGGTTGAAGAGTGTCAGAGTGCTATAAAAAGCTTGAAAAGGGAGAGGGCAAGGATAGTGAGGTGAATCAAACACAGCTAGAAGTATTGCGGGACGAGAATAAAAACCTATCAAATATGGTAGAGTTGTACTCTCGTGACATGCGAAAGCAGCTGGAGGACCTAGACCGACCGGGTAAACGCAAGCAAGCAGACTCGCGAGAGAAGTTACGCTCAAGCTAAGAGTGTGATCTTTGGGAGCTCGAGTGATGAGCCCCAAGAGGCTGTGCGTGAAAGCCTAGAAGAGGACATCCAGAGGGCCAAACTAAAGGCTCCTATGATCGAGACACCGAGCACTGTGAAAAAGTGATTTCTAATGTATTATTGGTGTTTTTATTTTATTTTTTGGTTGTTTTTGTTTTTTGTTATTTGTTTCGGAAATAAAAGAGTATTGCAGAAGGAAAAAGAAAAGGAAAAAGAAAATACACTTCCAAACTAAAATAAAACAAAGACGACAAACGGAAAAGAAAACACAGTCCCAAACTTAAATAAAACAAAGATGACAGCCGAAAGGGAAAGGGAAAACACAAAGCACCAGAAAACATGGAGGGAAAAAAAGTAAAGTGAAAGTAGAAATATGCTCCCCCTTGAAGCGATTAGGTCGAGCATGCCCGGGAATCTGAAATGGTGTTGACTCCCTCATTAGCATATGTCTATTTAATCATGTCTTGGTGAGTAGAAGAGTATCCTGGATTTCTTCCTCCAAATTCAGAGAAAAACATCAAAAAATCCAGAAACAAACAATGGCATCCTCATGCACTCACGTTGATGATCTCAACCTTGAGTTGTCCCTTGCACCACCGAATGCCCAGATAAGGGCTCCTCTCAAACCTGTCTTCCCAAACTCCACATATCATCACGGCACGGCCTCAAACTTTGCTGAGCCAATACCGAACTTTGATGAGGCAAGGCTGAACAGAGCAGTGCTGCTAGGAGGGCATGATTGGCAGTAAACTCACACCGGCAGATCAATCTGCATGTGGCACAGAGGTCGGACAAGGCTGCGGTGAGGATTCCCACAATTTAACTGTGCTCCATGCGGTCTCGCTACCAATTTGGGCATGCAATTACTGGCGAGGACGCGAGAGTGTGCCACGCTGAGCGAGGAAGTGGCTGCCTGGAAGGCTCAAGTGGCGGACTTGCAGAAGCGGTTCTAACCGTGCCAATCAGCATGTGGAAGCACTGCAGAGGAAAAAATGAGGACCATGTAGAGCTGCTGCAGATTCTACAAGTAAGAGAAAATAGAGGCATGCCATGATGATGAGGATGAAGATGATGAAGATGTTTTTTGTTGTTTAATTTATTTGAATGTTTTTTTTTAAATTTATAATTATGCAATGCTTGAAGTGAAATAAAGTTTGTTTTTAACACTCAAAAAAAAAAAAAAAAAAAACTACTAACTAACCACACCATGTAAAAAATAAAAATTAATAAAATTAAAAATTAAAATTTTTTTTTATAAAAACAAACTGACTTAACAAAAATAATAAAAAAAAAACTTATTTTAAAAAAAAAACACAAATATACAAGCAACTCACGGATGACCAGTTAAGGGCCTCAGAAGACACAACCAGGGGATCCGGGAAGGTTGAAGGGGTCACAATGGTCCCGCTTAAAAACCCAAACTTCTTAGCCACCGAAGGTGTCGCCTAAAGAACTCCTAGACACTGTATTGACGAAGTGCTCACTGGGGTTACCAAAAGTTAGCTTATATGAACAAAAAATTTTTTTTATAAAAGAAACAGAAACTTAAAATTACTAAATAAAACAAAACAAGTAAGAAAAAGGATTGGAATGCTCCCCCCTGAAGCGATTAGGTCGAGCGTGGATGCACATGGAGGTCACGACTTTCTCCCACTGCTCCACACTTCCATTCTTATGATTGAGGTTGCCATCTCTCTCATTTGCTATCCCAAATTGCTAAACAAACATAGAAAACTTGAAACAGAATTAGAGGATTAGGAAATAAAAACTAAATGAAAAGGATCAACACACGTCCAATTTCATGCTTCAAAGTAACAAGCAACAAAGTAATCAAACTAGCTTATGAAGTTCGTTCTTTCTCGAATATGATTATCCATATGGTGTGTGGTTTTAATCAAGTATTCAGAAAAAGCATTTAGCTATGATGTTTAGTCTAAACATAAATTCCGAACCCATTAAGACACGAAGAACAATAGAGAACTAAAGTAGACTTTAAACATGGTGTTTGTCTTCAATATCTACCCATTCATTCACTAATCAGTCCAAGAGTCATATGGTATTTATGTAAACTTGAACAAGATATTTAATTAAGAGCAAGTGAATGAAACCATAAACTAGAAATAATCAACATGCTACATGAACCTTTTTTTTTTTTTGTATTGTGTAAGTTGGGACTCAAACCCAGTTCTCTTGCTTGTCAGGCAATTATCCTTGTCTGTTGGACAACAAACACAACTTGTCAATTAACGTCATTAACTTTAAAAACATGAAACTGTCCAGTTATAAATAAAAACAAATAAAAAGTAGGAAAACCAAATAGAATCAAGCAATGTTAATTCCATCCCATACTTCTTTTGCTGCACCTTCAGCTTTCTTCACATGGGTTATCAAAGGTGTTCAATTGTGGCTGCCTTTTGCTGCCAACCCATGTGGGTTTCTTTTGGTTGCTGGAAAAACGATTCTTCTGAACCAGGCTTGGTGTAGGAAGGTCTGAGGTTTCAATATGTATCCAATTGGGCTCAAATTTGAATATGTCATAATAGACACCCATTGGAACAACGTTTATGAAAATGTATTCCCATCTAAGCAGTACAAGTATATGTTTTGGGCCTTGCAAGTTGAGTGCCGAAAATAGACTGGAATTGACTTCATAACTTTCTTTCCTTTCTTTTGCTTACATGCATGCATATTCTTTCTCTTTAATAGCTCCAGCATGTACCAACTAATCCCACTAGCAGCCTGGAAAGTGCTTCCTGATTTATCCAAACATGTTTCCCACAATGTCTTATTTTTGCTCCTTTAGACTTCATAGCTGGAATGCCTATGTCATGCATGACAATGCATTGCAGTCAGCTTGTGGGCTTGTTTGGGCTTGATATTCCCTCCTAAAAAATCTGGAAAAATCTGTATCTTCAAACCCTTTGAATTATCTTTTCCAAGCATATGAAGCCCAACTCAAGAAAAAATCGGAAAGACCTTCAAATGTCATTTTTGGTCTAGTAACGCAGATACTGCCGAATTTGACCTTAAGCTGTTAAAACATGCATAACTTCCTCTAGGAGACTCGGAATCATGAACCGTAAAATGATCTAGAAAACTAGACTTCTGTATCTTTCCAATGATATAGGGCTAATTATCTGGTTCATCCTGAACAAGTACAGTCCAATTCGTGAAGTTGACTGATCTGCAGACACCGTTTTGAGCTAACTTGTCTCTAAAATGCATTTAATGAGTCTCAAGCTTATTACATTGAAACGAACACAAAATTTATTAAAGCACAAGTTTAACTCAAAACATAATCAAATCATAAGTTAGAAGGGTACAAATGATATATAAATATGCACCGATCAATATCCCTAAATCAATAGTTCTTTTTACATACCTTAAAGCTCTTTTTGCTGCCAACAAGTGAGTCTCAGTTGGACGCTCCATGTATTGAATGATCAAACTAACAATAAACATTAAATCAAGATTTGTGCTTGTTAGATACATGAGGCTTCCTACCATTTGTTTGTAAACAGTGCTATCAACTTCGACTCCTCCTTCATCCTTTGTGAGTTTAAAACCAAGAACCACGGGGTTGAGTACTGAATTACATTGAGCCATATTAAATCTCTCCAAGACCTCTTGAGCATACTTTCGTTGATTGATAAAGATCCCATCAGAACCTTGTATCACTTCAATGCCAAGGAAATAGCTCATTTTTCCAAGGTTTGTCATGTCGAACTCAACCATCATAGACTTCTTAAATTCTTCAAACATTGTTGCATCATTACTAGTAAAAATGAGATCATCAACGTAAAGACACACTATCAAGATCTTACCACCTTCTGCTGTCTTAATGGACAAGGTATGCTCATAAGGGCACTTGTTGAATCCCTCCTTGATGAAATAAGACTCTATAAGACTATACTAGGCCCGGGGGGCTTGTTTAAGTCCATATAGAGCCTTTTTGAGTTGATACACCTTTAACTCATGCCCCTTCTGTTCATATCCAGGTGGTTGATCAACATACACCTCTTCATTGATCTCCCCATGCAAAATGCGGACTTGACATCAAGCTGGAAGATCACCCAATTCTTTTGAGCAGCAAGGGAAATGACAATTCAAATGGTGTCTAGACGGGCCACTAGTGCAAATACCTTTGCATAGTATATCCCATATTGTTGACAGTAACCCTTAGCAACTAGTTGTGCTTTGTACTTGTCCACCTCCCCTTTCTCATTGAGCTTCGTTTTAAATACCCACTTCACGCCAATGTTTTTCCTCCTCTTGGCAACTTCATTAATTCCCATGTATTGTTCTTTTCAATGGCTTGTATCTCTTGATCCATAGCTTGTCTCCATTTTTCAGACTTCACAGCATCTTCAAAGGTCGTGGGATCTTGATTAATTAATAATGCCAAGTGAGCCATGCTAGCACTCTCATCATCATATAGGTCCTGACCTATTTCATAATCTCTCATCAAATTGGGTGGTCTTCGAGTTTGTCCCATACGAGGTGAGATCCCGTCTGGTTGAATGTTTTCCACAACCAATGAGCACATGTCATATTTGGATTCAGTCTCTCCCACAACTTCATCAGTTTCCAGACTCGAGTTCACTTTCCTCTCTTAGTGTGCTTTTTCTTCATCTGTATCCCACTCAAGATCTGCCACAATAGCTTCTTGTGACTGTCATTCCAACTCCATTGTTGATCCTCTTCAAACACAACATCTCGGCTTATAATTACTTTTTGTAAAACAGGATCAAACAATCGATAAGCCTTAGATTCCTCACTTACCCCAAGTAGTATGCACTTATAGCTCTTGGCATCAAGCTTCACCCTTTTGGTATTAGGTACGTGAACGTGAGCAATGTAGCCAAAAAATCCTGAAATGATCCATAGATGGTTTTGTGTCCATTCCAAGCCTCCGTAGGTGTCTTGTTCTTCACGGCAAGGGTAGGGCATCGATTCAACACATGCATTGTCCAATTTACTGCTTCAGGCCAGAAGGTTTTGGGAATTTATTTTGCTGACAACATGCTTCGCACCATGTTCATGATGGTGCAATTCTTTCTTTCTGCAACACCGTTCTGTTGGGGAGAATAGGCTGCAATTAGCTGCCTATGAATCCGATTCTCATGATAGAAATTTGTAAACTCATGTGAGGTGAACTCTCCTCCTCAATCTGTCCTCATACTTCTAATAAATGTCCCAATTTCTTTCTCTACCCATGCTTTGTAGGATTTGAATGTACCAAATGCTTTTGACTTCTCTACTAAGAAGTAGACCCATGTTTTTCTGTTGAAATCATCTATAAAGGTGATAAGATACCTCTATTACTGTTCGAAGTTGGTTAATTGGTTCGCAGATGTCAGCATGCACCAACTGAAGTAACTTGGAAGCTCTCATAAGCTTTCTTTTGGAAATGGATCTCGGTGCTATCTTCCTACCAAGCAATCTTCACACACCCTTTGAGAAGCTGTGAATTGAGGTAATCCTTCCACCATTTGCTTCTGTTGAAGCACTTTAAGCCCATTCCAACTGAGATACCCATAGCGACAGTGCCAAAGTTGTGCTTAATCTGTGGTGAGGGAGGAAAAACACTTTTGTCCCTTTGGTGAACAGCGAGCCAACACTGCAAACATTCTATTGTGACTCATCTTGGTCTCCATGATTAGACCTCTCTCAGGGTGAAAGATCTTGGATGAGTACTGTGAGTCCCTTCTCTTACAACTAACCAAGGGCTTAACAAATTATTTTGCAAATCTGGTATGTAGAAAACACCTATGCTCACATGTAATGATGCCGTTCACCTCCATTCACACATTTCCCTTGCCTTGCACAATCAACTTGGATTGTTTCCTCCAGCTTCAAGTTTCTTTGAAACTGCTATCAAGCTCACGAAACCTGTTTTTTCTTTACCACACAGATGATGCTGAACCCAGAGTCGAGAACCATAGTGTCTCCATTGTTGCTGCCTCCTTGGATTCCACAAGTGCCATCAACAACATATCTTCCTTGTCTCCACATAGTTTGCTTTCTCTTCCTTAGGTTCCTAGGACAACTCCCACTGAAAGTGTCCTAATTCATGGCAATTATAGCATTCTAGAGTTGACTTGTCGAACCCTTGCCTACCCCGTCTCTTCCTCTTCCTTGATAAGTTCCTCGACCTCATCCTCCTTGCTGGACTCCATAAGTGACTAGGAGTGGGCTTGTTCATCCACCACATGTCGACTCATCCTTTGCTTGTGCACGAGAAGGCTACTCTAGATTTCATCTACAGATAGGATGTCCAGGTCATTAGATTCCTCAATTGAACAGACAACATAATCGTATTTCGAAGTTATGGACCTCAAAAATTTTCTCAATGATCACCACATCATCCATCTTCTCCCCGTGAGTTCTCATCTTGTTGGCTATGGCAAGTGTTCTCCCAAAATAGTCATTGACTGTTTTCTCTATTCTTCATGTGCAGCACCTCGAAACTCCTTGCGAAGAGCCTGCAATTGAGCACGTTTGACACGTGCAGTTCCTTGATATTCTGTTTCAAGGAGTCCCATATAATCCTTTTGCAGTATCCTTCTTCAAAATGGTCTCCAATATTGACCTATCTATGGCTTGGAACAATAGTTCTTGGCCTTCAAATCTTTCAGCTTTAATTCATCTAAATCTTCTTCTGTGCTTCATTGGAATCAAATCCCCCTATTGCAGCAGTCAGTGGCGGATCCAGTATTATGTGGCCAAGGGGGCTTAGGTGTGATAGGTAATCATAGGGTAAGTATCACAACCGATACTTGACTTCGATCCAAAACATCAACTACATGGTAGTCACAGCTTATTTCATGGGTAGTGAGTGAATTTGCATAAAAGGATCATCAATTTCACAAAGATCACTAGTGATAAGGGTGTTGACATAGGCAAGACTTTATGTGCATGATTGAATGCTCGGGGAATTGAAAAAAAAATTGTTAGCATTACGGTTGACAATGCTTCGGGCAAATGATGGGGCGGTTGTATATGTGGGAAATAGGATGAAGGATTTCAATAACCTTTTGCTTGATGGGAGTATTTGCACTTGAGGTGTGCATGTCATATCCTTAACTTTGATTGTTAAGGATGGGTTTGAAGAAGCTTCTTAGCTCAGTTGAGGGGATAAGGAATTGTGTAAAATATATTTACTCATACCGTCAAGGTTGGATTCTTGTAGGGACCATGCCTTGGAGGTGAGGATGGATAGGATGGAAAATGTGCCAACGGATGTGGTAACAAGGTGGAATTCAACTTATAAAATGCTTGATTGTGCATTCAAGTACAAGATAGTGTTCAATAGGATGGCGGAGGAAAATGGTAGCTTTTCAAGCTTACTTTGAGGAGGTAGAGAAGGATGGGATGAAGAGAGTGGGTCCTTCGAGTAATGAAGATTGAGAGAAGTCAATCTCATTTGTTCACTTACTTAAGAAATTCTATGACACAACCTTGAAACAAAGTGCAAACCAAAACGGTTACATCCAATATAATTTTCCATGAATTGGTTAGTTTACAAGTTGAGATTAAACTCAAAATGAATGATCCTAGAGATCCGGTCCTTGCAAAGGGTGGCTTCATCAATAATAAGAAGTTTGACAAGTATTGGGGGAGTTTTGAAAGTGTGAACAAGATGATTGTTGTAGCATTAGTGTTACAACAACACACCCAAGATTTAAACTTCAAATGCTTAAGATAAGCTTCCAAAATCTCAAGGCCGAGAAAATAAGATAGATGAGGTTGTACATGAAGTGAGAACATACTTGTTCAATTTGTATATTGAGTATAGGGGGGTAGGCTTAGTGAGCCAACTAATGAATGAAGGCGAAGATGAGAATGTTGGAAATGATCTTGAAGGCTATGATGATGTTCAAACAAAATGTTTCATCAACTTGTGTAACAAAGGAAAGGAGAAACAACTTGTGAAAATATCCAATGAAGTGGATAAATACTTGACTAACCCTTTGAAAAGCCCTTTTACCAAAGGCTTTGAACGCTTGAATTGGTGGAAAGGCAATGAGGGTAGATATCCATCCTTTCAAAGACTGCCAAGGATATCTTTGCAATCCCAAGCTCAAACCGTTTGCTAATGAGAATGTCTTTCGCTAGGCAAGAGGATTGTGGATCCTTTTAGAAGTTCATTGACACCCACAAAATGGTAGAGACATTAGTGTGTACTAGTGATTGGCTTAGGGCGGATGAATTTTGCATCTACAAGGAACCAACGGATGAAGAGATTGCATTCTAATAAAGAATTTGAAGCACTTGAAGCAAGTAAGACATAATCTACTATTTTATTTTAAATAAATTTATGTTTCTATCTTCTTTTTTTAACATTCATGTTTGTTTTTTTAACATAATTTACTACTTTGGTTTTACTTGTTTTTTTACTAGATGTGCCCGGTACTCAAACTTCCACGACAACACTACCTCCTCGATTTGCTTCCGCATCATCATTACCTATTCTTTGTTGTAATAATTTAAGTTTTCATTGCACATTTCATATTCGGGTTGTAATTTTAATATTCTCATTGCACTTCATTTCATATTTGGGTTGTAATTTAATTTTAAATAAGTTTTCAATTGCACTTCATTTTCTATTTGGGTTGTAACTTTTATTAAGTTTTCATTGGACTTCATTTTCTATTTGGGTTGTAACTTTTTATTAAGTTTTACTTGTTATGTATCATACTTTATGATATGATGTGCATGGTAATCACAAGTTTTGATGACAAAAGTTAGGTGCCTAAAACTCATATAAACAAAGGCTAGAAACAAAGGCTTGAAACAATGGCCTCCAAAGTGCTTCTAAAAATTGGGCAAAATCTTCAAAATAGGGCTTGAAAATTGGGAGTAGCTATAAAAAATAATAAAATAATAAAAAAAGGGCTTCACGGTAAGCCCACAACCAAACTGGACCGACCGACGATGCAATTCAACCGCAGTGCAGTAAACTAAACCTGCGGAACCAGTCACAATTGTCATTTCAGCCATTCCGATGGGTGTCGTCGGTAGCCAGTTTCCATAGATCAGTGCGGTAACTGAACTGAAAATAGCACTATACCCAACAAACTTGATTGACAAAAAGAACTAGACCAAGAGCCAGAAGATGGCAGTTTATTATGAGATAACAAAAATTGCAAACTAGACAATGCAGGATGACCAAGGCGAGAGTGCCACACGTAGCAGACTCATTCGGTGTAAACGAAAAGGGATATAGGCCATTGTTATTCTTATCCAAGAAAAGTGTCTTCCCTGTCGCCAAATCTTGGATAAAATAACAATTAGGAAAAAAAGTGAAGAAACAATTGTTGTCAGTAGCGAATTTATGAGATAAGAGAGGAAGAAAGGCATCGGGACAGTGAAGAAAATCATTAAGATGAAAAGAAGAATTAAGGTGAGAGAAACAAGAGTGACCAATATTTCTAATAGGCAAACATGTTCCACCAAGTACACCTCCAACATTGTTAGAACCATGATACTCTCTAGTAAGGGATATGTGGCTCAAGTCGTTGGTAATAGCAACCCACTGTTGATGGCCACTATGCGAAGGATATTGAGTAGTCATGCCTTGAAGACGAGACGGAGGAGGAGGCACAAAAGACATCTTGGAGGGACAAACAGCTGCGATGTGACCAAAACCATGACAATTGAAACATTGAAGAGGCCTACGGG
Source organism: Prunus yedoensis (assembly GCA_005406145.1). Classification (NCBI taxonomy): domain Eukaryota; kingdom Viridiplantae; phylum Streptophyta; class Magnoliopsida; order Rosales; family Rosaceae; genus Prunus; species Prunus yedoensis. The sequence continues at coordinate 48,124 of BJCG01001750.1, read as the reverse complement.
CAAAAGGAGGCCCAAAGAGGAAGCAGTAGAGCCAGAAGGAGGTGGGCCAAGAACACCCATCCCAAAAGTGCTTCCAAAACGTTGTTGATGTGAGGCAAGACCAGAGGCACCATAGGAAGCGCCATGGAACCACCACTGGAAGAAAAACCAGGTCATGAGGGAGAAAATGAGCTGCGACGATCCAGACCACGACCAACAAACTCACTACAATCGCCAAAATCGCAGCCACAATGACCACCATGGGAAGCTACCAAAGTCGTCGAATCAAAAGAGATGACCAGAGAAGAAGAGGATTGCGTGCGACGTTCTGCAGAAAAGAGGAGAGCCTCAAGATCAAGCATACTAATGGGTTTCTTACAAGCTTGAGCAATGGCAACAGTTTTTTCAAAAAGAGGACCAACGTTGTTCATAACCACAACAAGGAGATCAGAGTCAACAACTTAAGCACCTGCCAGAGCCGAGTTATAGGCAATCGAGTTAATATGATCAAGGAAATTAGTGATGGAAGAGTCACCACTGGTTGTGCGAAGCAAGTCACTGTGAAGTTGAAAAAGACGATTCTAATTCGGAGAAGCAAAACGATTTTCAAGAGCCACCATAGTGTCACGGGCAGTGGTCTTGGAAGCTACAGTGGTGAGAACTTTATGGTGAAGAGAACCGTTGATGAGAGAGAGAACAACCTGATCTTTCTGGACCTAATCATCATACCCTGGGTTGGGGATGAGAGACAGAGAAGCAGATTCATTGGCCTTAGCCTTGGGATCGGGGATGGTTGGAGAAGGACACCGAGAAGTGCCGTCAACAAAGCTGAGCAAGCAACGGTTGCGAAGGACAGGAACAATTTGAGCAAGCCACGTCGGATAATTATCATGCTCGAGACGAATGGAGATAACATGATGAATGCTAGGAAAATCGATAGAGGAGGAAGAAGCCATGGGTGCCAAATAAAACATGGAACAAGAAAATTGAGGATCAAGGACTATGAGTCTCAGGCTCTTGATACCATGAAAGGTTTTGAATATTCTCGATGATTTTCACTAAACAATCTTGTGATAATTATATACAATGCTTTGCTTGGTGTCTACACAAAGGATTTCCTATTTTGGGCAAGAATCAAGTCCTTGAGAGACAAGAAATATACACGGTGAATCTATTAAATAAATACAAATAAAACAGGAAACTAAATCAAGTCTCATTAGGCTGATCGTGCTAGATGTGGTGTGCCAATGTCCCAGCTGCCCAAACATTGGTATGTTCTATTAGAATTGGTTTAGCTAAGCAAGGATATTACAACCCATATGACTCTCTCTCTCTCTCTCTCTCTCTCTCTCTCCCCCCTCCCCCTCCCCCCCTCTATCTCTACACGAGGGTTGTAAGTGCACTCATCTATTGATTGAATTGTATGCTCTTTGTTGTTGGATATTGTCAAATTTAACTTTTGTAAAGATAGTGAAAATTTTCTTGATATGCAAGAGTGGAATTTGTCTAACCTATAGAATGTGAGAGGTTTAAGATTTTGCACAACTTACTAAGGGAACCTATAGAATAGGGTAATGCATAAGATGTTTCCTGAAGTAGACTCTAGATGACCACTAAGAAACGTCCCATGAATAATCTCCAGGATGATTCTATCATCCTTAATTGCAGCAGATGTGCACTTTCTTCTATTTTAGATTCTTTCTTCATTATTTAATTTTCAATTTCTTTCCTCTTTGATTGACAAAGTCTCATCTTTCATTGTTTAGTGTTATTGCTTACTAAGTGTTCAGTATTGTTTGTTCCCATTGTTTTTTTAGTTGAATTCCATAGGATGTGGTCATAAATGTAGTTTTTTTTATAAAATTTGTGTGGAGATCAATTTTGCAAGCCCAATTTACTCCCTTTTGCTTTTCCCCAAACTCTTTGTTGCTATGAAGCATCTGGATCATGTGTGTAACCTCTCTATCTTATTTCCTCCCTCTTCACATTGTCCTTTTCCTGACAGCAATCCATGCCTACGTTTGAATACACTGAATTAGTATTGGTTGTTGCATGTTGTTTTGCTTTTATAAGTTTATGCAATCTCTATCTTAAATGAAGGGCAGGTTAATTGATGCTGAATACTTTATTTTTTTTATTTCATATTTCTGTTGGTCTTAAAAAACCTATAAATCCATGATTACACTTCTACTTGCATTCTCCATTGCAACAACAGAAACTTAGAGATAAATTTCAATAGTCCTATCTATTTTCCCTCTTTTCTTTGCTCTTTTTGTTCAATTTTAGTATAGGTTGTATTTGTATAATTTTGTTCTTGAAGATTTTCTGGCTTTGTAATGATGGAGTACAAGTTTAATTTTGAAAGCCCTTGCAGCACTTGATTAAGCTACTTTCCCCCTTGTTTGTGCCTAATAAATCACGGCCGAGAATTAACCGAAGGAGCCCTTTTTCTCGGCCCTAGCACTTGCTCATGGAACTAAAACGCGGCGTTCGCTAAGATGTTTGGCCTCTCTAAAAACAAAGGAAAAGTTGTCAAGGCATGATCATCTCGCCCTCGATTGGGGACCGAGGCCGAGGTCGAACAAAGTCACGGCCAAAGGTTTTGAAGTCCCATCGTCACATGGCAGCCGGGTCCCGCACTTCATTTAAATGAAGTATCACCTCTGTCTATTGCAGCAAATCCACTGGCCACGAATAAGCATTTAATGCACGAGGGATGGTAGGAAGTGACTGAAGTCAAGGTCTGGCGACAGAAATCAAAGTGATTAGGCGCAAACTCACCACTTGAGGGGTTAGTTCACCAACCATCAGACCATGGCATTAAATGCGTCCCCACGGCCAGAGGCGCAAAACCCAGGGTAAAGGTGGCGGCCGGGATTTATGGGGTCACACCACCATGCTTCACGACCCCAAATGCCGATGTGACCACCCACTTGCTTTGTTGAGGCCCATCATGCAGATTTTCAGCCTCGATTACTCCTCCAAGGGCTCCTCCTATAAATACAAGGCTCAAACCAGATTCAAAAGGTTCAAACACCAAACAAAAGCCTCCTACGGAGCAAATTATATTTTCCTGTAATGCACTTTCAATATCTTTACTTGCTTTCCTAGGAGTAGTGTTAGATTGTAAGGAAAAACCCGTTCATCAATATATCATACGACCCTTGATTTCCAAGGCGCCGGAGTACCAACCCTATTGTTCTTTCATTCACCTCATATATCATACGACCGTTGCTCACTGAGCAGCGCGTCGGAGCACCGCCCAAAACCCACCACCAATCACCACCACCGAACGGCCTTGTAGCTCAGGCCGTGAACCTAACGGCCGAGATCAATTCCTCTCTCGGCCACAATCGCTTGTTTAAGAAGTTAGATCCAAACAGGCGCACCACGTAACCACTCCATCCACATCACCATCTCCAACGCACGGTAGACCGTGCTGGCACGCCCGCGCACAACCGCACCACATCCAAAAGCAGGAAGCCACGTGTTAACGCACATCCCTTCGGCCCGGATCACCAGGCCGTGAGATTTGCGCAGCCAACACCCCTCTCTATGCCTCACTATCTCTGTCTCTTGCCTAAGTCTCCTTTTTTTTAGACAATCAATTACTTGCTTTTAGTTTATACTTGCTAAAAGTTGATTCTTCGTTACCATTTTTTGATGTATGTGGAATTTGTTGTGATTATCATGTTTGAATTTATTTTAGATGTCGTGGATGCATAAGTTGTGATTGTAACTTAGTTTTTTTTTTTTTTTTTTTTTTTGCAGCATATAAGTTGTGTTCAATATTGCAAAAATGCGAGAGTTTAATCTCAAAAAGTAAATATGGTATCTAACGCTAGTGCTATTTTGATGAGATTTCATTGGGTAGGTTTAAATGTTGACTGGTTAAAGAAATAACTAAAAAATCCATAGCAAAGTGACCAACTAGCCAGAGTTCAACAAAAAGAAGATGGACGGCCAAAACTAATTATTGAAGAGAAAAGCAAAGCAACAAAGCGTGATAAGGATAAACAAATCTTCATTTATGGCGAGACTTTAGCAAGTGAATCTTGATCAGCAACCTCCTCAATTTTTTCTTATCAACTATGACCTCTGTAGCTCCACCTAGCTCGATCACCTGCTCATTAGTTGCAGCTATCTGCTCATCAGCCTCGGCCACCTACTCCACAGCATCAGCCTCCGCCTCATCAGCTGCGCTCTCCTTGGCTTCATTCCATTCAACTGCACTCTCATCAGCTACCTGCTCTTCAACTCCCTATATGTCCACAACATTAATCTGTTCATCTTGGGCAGGGGACATCTTAGGGCAGAACAGCTTACCGTCTTCATCTTCAATGGAATGACAAGAAGCGGCTCCACTTTTACAATCTAAGCAACCCAATTTGTAAGCATCAACGATGGCCTCAAACTTGAATTCTTCAACAGCTTCACAGTAGTCATGTCAGCAAACTCGCACTCAAGACGATGATATGCCTCATTTCGCTCATGGAGGGTGACAACTCAACACGAAGACAAGCATAAGAATCAAGTTCACTATCTTTAGTAGCAAGGGAACTTTTTAGCAGGGACAAACTCTTCTTCAAGTCAGACATCTTCATCTCATAGTGGGCCTGCTTGGCAGAAAGCATGCCAGTCAAATCAACATTCTTCTTCTCCAACTCCATGAGCTGAGCTGAGAGGAGGCACAAGCAGACGGGCCTTAATAAGAAGTTCATCTTGAGTAGATCAGACACGCATGCTTCCCCAGCAGAGCTAGGCTTGTCAGCCGTTGGCCTAGCAGTTAGTGTTGAACCTCGAAGGGGGTCAACGACGTTAGATCAGCTCCATGCTTGACTTCTTATGATTCGGCAGGAGGCGTGCACTTGCCAGGCAGATAAGCAACCTTCCCCGTTCAATCCTTATCCCTTGATTGATGCAGAAGACTTGAATTCTTGTGAGCAAAGTCAGTAGCCCTCTGCTTATCAGTAGATGAACCGGATTGATAGCAGACTTCTTTGCATGTCAGATAACGAGTTTGGACCTTTTCACTAGCAGACTACAGCAGAATGTCCCGAATGTTGTACATGCCATGCACCTTCTTGCTATCAGCACCTGCTGTGTGCTTGACCCTAGCAAATGACGAAGGAGCATCTCTCACTTGAGTCTTCTCAGTAGAAGAGACGTCTTTCAAAGAAGACTTTATCACAATAGAAAGAATTCTATGCTTCTTTCTTAACGGAGACACATCTCTGGCTCATGAGGTCGCAGCTTAATCTTTGGAAAGTTTGGGAGCAACCTTCCTATTTTTAGGGAGTTTGGTCGAGGACTCCTCCCATTCGTTAGGCAAATCAATTGAGTCGGGGCCATGCAGTTTCCACCTCTCAATATCTTCAACTGAGGGTAGACCACTTGCTTTCCTAGGATATTAATGGCTTGACGAACCTTAGCCAACGCCATGCACGAAACTTCACTAGGATGTTCATGGCTTGACAAACCTTAGCCATGTTTGAGTCGAGTCCAAGCTTTTTATGGATGTCCTCTGCAAGAAAGAAGATAGAAGTCAGTTAGCCACACTTTAAAGATTTCAAATGAAATTGAAGCTAATCAACATATCGTGACATACCATGGCAGTAGGTGATGAGACTTTCCGCTAACCTCTAGCACGTCAATACTCCACACATGATCACCGGCGTTAAGGTTGTCAAATAGCTTATCCTTAAGCGTACGAAATTAGGCATACTTCTTGCAACATCTCACCTCTAAGAAGTAGAAAAACTCCTACAAGGTTAAGCCCAGCTTAAAGAAGTGATTTAGGTTGTCAAAGCAGATGACCGTTCGGTAGATGTTCAGAGTACACTGACTAGAAGCCCACTCCATGGCATGGAAACCTCTCTAGAAGAACCTCGACATCGGGAATCAAAAGCCTAAAGAGAAGTAGAATGGATGGAATGTGATAATCCTCACATCAGGATCATTCGGGTCTGTACGAGCCACACTGTCCATTGAAAGCTCTGCCAACCCAACATGAACACCTTTTAATATGGTAGAAGCAAAAGTAGTGTGCCAATTTTGGATTTGCGCCTTGATCCTGACACAATGCGAGTTTTCCATGAGCCTTCTCTTGTACACCCGAGAGCACCCCACAAATACATGGGCACTTGTGAACCTGATGACCATCTTCCCTCATCAGATGATAAAAATAATTAAAAAAATAAAAAAAGGGTGAGCCGCTAGCATGACTCAATCTACGGTCGCAACCCAAGCCGCAAACGCCACACTGGCCGACCCTAAGGCGCGGCACCAACTCCAACACACGCTGCAGCGCAACTAGGCCTCCACCATCACCAAGCCATCTCAACTAGCCACCGGGTTAGGCCCATAACGTGGCTACAGAAATATATATATATATATATATATATATATATATATATATATATATATATATATATATATATAGCGGTGGCAACAGCCAATTGCTGTTGTCGCCATCACTCTAGTCACCACATCACGACGATAACCAACCAGCCAGTCAAGCCAACCAATCCCCGCTGAGAAGAAAAAGAAAATCGAAGCGTGACGTACCTTGGTCTGCATAGTGACTCCTCTCCTCTAAGATCTTTCTCACAAGTTAGGAAGTAGAGGAAGACAAATTTGTGATATGAAGATGGGTGACGAGAAGCCATGTATTTATAGTAGTTGGGCATTCTTGGTCAAGAAGTAATCAACAGCCTACTCTAATTAGGAGCCCAACTCCAAGAAGAAATCAAAAGCCTCCTCCAATCAGGAGCCTAACTCACAATAGGAACTCAACCTACTAAGGAAGCCCAAGCGCAGTTGGAAAACTCAATAAGTATTTTACATCTTCTCTTCCTGCCACATAAAAGCCATGCAGAAGCTGGGGGGGCATTTGTGGGAGCACATATTTTGGCATCCAATCACAAGGTGACATGTGGACGAGGGAAATTTCTTCGGTCAACTAATTACCCTAATTAAATCCTATTTAATTAGAGAAATTATATTTAATTTAAGATAGAAATATCTCCCCAAATTAAGGATGAGATTGCCATCAAATCTCCTTGATTATTACTATCACCTATTTTGGGGTAAGAATAATTGTAATTAAATAAATGATTATTCTTTAAACCCTAGCCAAGCACGGAGTCTATAAATAGATGGCTACACAACACACAAGAGGTAATTCCAAAACCTTAGAGAACTCTCTCTCTCTCCCCACTCACGCCACTCTCTCTCTTCTTCACACTGCTCCGGCCACCCGGCTATCCCTGTGAGAGAAGACATCCATCCTTTCCGTTATCTCTGCATCTTTTTCAAGATCATTTAACTGACTTAAGCATCAAAGGGCCTTTGGGCAACACCCCCCGGATGTGGTCCATTGACTCCAATTTGTTTTACAAGGAGCGAGGAAGAAAAAGAAGAAGACGAAGAAGGAAGTTCAAAGGGCAAAGGAATCAATCCGTGAATATTCTCCCGTGTGAATATTTGCACAAACAATACCTAAGAAAAGTACGTAACACAACTTAGAACAAAACTAGAAAAATGACTGAGAGCTCCCAACTCATTTCGACTCATTGTGCACTGGCAGTGAAACGATGAAATCCGACCGATTATATATATAAAGTCTTTCTCTAATTGCGGATGTTCGCATGATGCTAAAATCCGGACTTCCTTTCTGAGCTTTTTTTTTTATAGATAGATTGGATATCTGCAATTCCAAGGGGTCCATAATTTGCCAATATATGTGGACATCCGGACGTTGTTATCGTGCGGACGCAGTGTATTTTGTACTACCCCTCTTTGTTTTCCTACCTGTTTACAATAGGATCCGCACGATAATAACGTGCGGACATCCGGATAAGAGAATAACTATATATATATCGTTTTATTTCCTTATAAAAATTTTTTTTTTTTTTTTTTAAAAAAAACGTGCAATTTCAGTTCTTAATCCTTATCTAAACTCCATGTTTCGTATAGTTTCAATTGGGCTTCATATCAAAAGTTCAGCCCTGGCTATTATTGGATTAATACATTACAAGTTGTATTAATACTTTCATCAGGACTAACACATTTCCCCTCTTTATTATTGTTTGGTCTCTCTCTCTTGTTCTTTTTTATTCTGAGTTGTCCTCTACGACTTGTTTTTTTTGTGTTTTTATTTTTGTTTCTTTTGGTTTTTTTTTTTTATTCTTTTTTTGTGGGTTTCCTTACATGTGTCAGTTTGGTCTTCCCTAGGTCACGCACTCTCTCTCTCTTTTCAGGCGTGTGTTTTTTTTTTGGGGTTTTCTCTCCTTAGTTTTCTCCGCCTCTCTTCTCACGCAGTCTTTCTCCTCTTCGCTTCTCTCTTCTCTTCTCTCTGCCTCAATGGAAGAAACTGCTTCTGGCCCCTCTCACGTCACACACTCGGCTCCCTCAGGCTCTCAAGTGCCTCCTCCCGCAGGTCCATCCGCTCATCCTTCTGCTCCGAGTGATCCTCCCTCTCTAATCGTTAAAAGGTTCTCTTCTTCCTCTATGCAGACTCGTTTCGACTCTATCACTATCTTTCGAAAAATTCTGTCTAAATGTATGTTTGTTCTCCGCTCTATGCCTAAAGATTTTCTAGTACTTATCAATAGGCTCTCTCTCAAACTTTTATGCACCCACATTCACCAATTTAATGAACACATTGTGAAGGAATTTTATGCAAATATTCCCTCTGATATTGACATAGATGATCAAGATCAATCCATTTCTGTCCTTTGTAGAGGAAAATATGTCTCTGTTAGTGTCCCTATCATCGATTCCTTCTTCAAACTACCCCACACCTCTACTGCCCAATCTCTTGTGTTCTGGAACAAAGCCGAGTCAGTTTCCTTGGAGCAAATCAATTCTGCTCTATTCAAACCTGACAGTCCTGTCAAACCTAAAGGTACCTTCATTATTGGCAATATGACCCCTTTAGGTAGATGTTTGTGTTATCTGTTAAAATCCAATGTCTTTGCTCCTACCAACAAATCCAGAATGCTGAAATTCCTTGTTGGCATGGCTTATCTCATGACTTTTTCCTCAAACCCTGTGCCCATCAGCTGACTCATTTTTTACAGTATCTTACATGCTGGAGTTCAAAACAAGGATGACAAATCTACTTGGCTTGTCTTTCCCTCCTTGATTACATCTCTTGCCCTTCAAGACGAGTGTCCTGTGTTTTTCTCTGACTCCAGACGTCTTCCTCTCACTGTGGATGCCACCACTTTCAAACGCAGTGATGCTGCCTCCACCAGATCAAAATGCCCGCCTACCATTGCTCCTTCTTCCAGTTCTTCCTCTGACACTGCAATTCTTGCACTACAATCCAAATTGGACTCCATGCATGATCTGTTAAAAGAAATGTCCAATGCCATTTCTACCAACCAAGCCTCCATCATTGCCATGCAAAACTTGTTGGTGTCTCATGGTCTCCAGGGTGTTGTTCCCTCTTCAAGATACGCTTCTCTTGTCTCCTCTGATCCTACCAACTCTGTTGAGGAAGACATGGCTGATTCTGCCTCGAATGAGGACTTCATTAGCACACCTCTCAAATCTCACAAGCGAAAATCTACTGAAGAAGCTCCTGGTGAATCTGGTCATCCTTCCCCAATTCCTGATGCTTCTCCAAACATTCCTACGGTGAGGAGGAAGCGTCCTACTAGGAAATGTTGGATCTAACACTAAGGGGGAGCTATGTGCACTTACTATGGGGGAGCTATATGCACCTGCTCAGTTAGAGTTGCTGTCTTTTTTTTCTGTTGTTTTTTGTTTTTGCTGTACTTGTTTGCTCTGTGATCCCTTTGTCTTTTCTAAGACAAAAAGGGGGAAAATTTCAATTCTGTGTTGCTTTTGTAAAAACTTTTGTTAAACTTTTATTATATGGCTTCTATGAATTGTGTGTATCTGTTGGAACCATTTAACTCTTCTTGTGAAGGTTGTGCAGGTACTTTGTCAAATGCAATAGGTTATTACTATTGTACTAGAATTGAATCTTATGGTTTTGTTTAAGAAAAGGCCAAGGGGGGAGATTGTAAGGATTGTATTTTTAAGTTTGGCTCTTCTCTTGTAATTTCACACAACCATTGTATTAATTCTTAGTTTCTAAGTTAGATTAGAGGTTAAGACTGAAATAGATTGAAGATCATCCCAGTCCTCACGTTGCTGCCAAAGGTAAAACTCACATTCATTTTCACTGGATTAATACATGTTCACATGTATTGATCCAACTTTCAATTGTGCCTGTTTGCTGCAACATTTCTCTTTATTTCAGCTTTAACGTATTTTTATTTCCTTCCCTTCCAAAAAGGCTGACAAACACGTGAGAATAATTTTCTTACTCTCAAACGGTTCTTTCCTAAAAGATTTCAACATTTCATTTGTTTATTAGTTTTAAACCCATACCTCTTGGCTGTTATCTTCTTGACTACCACCTTCTCCAAGTGATGGGTTATAAACTAGTTTTTTAATTCCACTCTTCAGACCTTGTTTTAAAGTGCGGCTCCTTGGGTTTATTAAACTGACAAACACATGCCTTCGGTTTTAATTGCCAAAAATGTGTTAGCTCACTTTGCCTACAAAAAGAATAAACCCTTCTTTATTCTTTTATCTATCTTGAACCGCTCCCTTGCTAAAAGTCGGAAACTTTGTGTTGTTAAAAGTTCTCTATATATATATTCTTCCAGACTCAGTTCAGAGTGGTCTTCGACTCATGCATTTTTAATAGATGACTTGCCTTCCTCCTAGTCATACTCTTGACATGAAAACCGAGTGGGAATGAAACTCTAAAAAGAGTTTTCCTCCAGCCAAAGTTCATATTCTCGAGGGTTATATAAATGAGTGCATTCACATAAATGCTTCCCCAAGATGACCTTAAATCTTTAATGGCTGGCTGTTTTTTCCTTACTTCAATCTTTATAATTGTTTCAGCTAGTATATGTTACTTGAGAGTATACGATTGATAGTATACATTTAAACTTCTCCAAGTATACATTTACAAGATTTCGGCTGTAAACTATTTTTGTGTAGTTGTTATGTTGAATTAAACTTTATGCTTCAAATACATTACTTCCAGTTTATTCATCACAACACCAATGTTTCATTCGTCTAGCTCAATCATGCTCTATGATTGAGATAGATGAATTTGTGAAACCATAACTCACTCCATACATCAAATTACATACAACTAGAGCTTGGTGCTCTTGAGAGGATTTGCTGCTAAGAGATGAAGAAATGGTGCTTGCTGAAAGGTTGATTGAAGCTGCCTATAGGTGATAGATTGAGCTAAGTCTTCCTTCATTTTCTTGTATTTCTTAATGAGTGGATTGGATCTCTCCTAGCTTGGTGCTCCCAGTGTTTACCCACTTGGGTTTTCTGGGTTAACAACTCTTGTGTGTTGTTTACTTTCCGTTGTTAATTGTCTTACCTTGTTAATCACTTAATGGTTTGTATGTATGTGTGTATGAATTAACAAGAACTTTTTAAATTGGTTGGTCCTTGACCTGTTGCCTACTTCACACCCCACAACCCCCCCCCCCCCCCCCCCCCCCCCCCCTTCTCTGTAGGCTTTAGAGCTTAGGGCTAGTTTTACACAATTCTTGATCACCTGAGAATATTTGGCTGCATCACTTTTGCTCATATTCCATATGAGAAAAGGAAAAAGTTGGATGACAAAAGTGAAAAATGTGTGTTTCTTGGCCTAAGTGAAGCCTCCAAAGCTTACAAGTTATTCAACCCATTCACAAAGACGATTTTAACCAGCCGAGATGTTGTGTTTGATGAAGAAAAGACATGGAATGAGGTCAATAATAGCCCAAGACAATAGCATATTCCAGTTAACTTTAATGAGGAAGAAGAAAAAGAAAGTAACCAGCAACTGCAACCATTTGACTCAGCGCATACAACCTCACCAAGGTCTCCTACAATCACAACAAGTGAAGGCGAACCACGTCCTCAACATTCAAAGAAACGACCAGCATGGATGAAGGATTATGAGGTAAGAGGTATTGTTCAAACTAATGATGATGATGATGACACTATTGCCCATTATGCCTTGTTTTTAGATTGTGATCTAATAAGTTTTCAAGAAGCTATGAAAGAACAAAAGTGGCAAAAAGCCATGGATGCAGAGATCGAATCTATAGAGAAAAATGACACATGAGAGTTGACAGAACTTCCAGGGGGGCAAAAAATAATTGGTGTCAAGTGGGTTTTCAAGACAAAGTTGAATGAGAAAGGAGAGATTGACAAGCATAAAGCACATTTAGTGGCAAAAGGCTACAAGCAAGAGTTTGGTGTTGACTAGAAGGAGGTTTTTGCTCCGGTTGCAAGGCTAGATACTATTTGTGTCTACCACGCAAATCTCACGGCCTGGAGTTCCGGGCCGAAGGGATATACGTTGACACGCGGCTTCCTGCTTTTGGGTGCAGTGCGGTTGTGCGCGGGCGTGCCAACACGGTCTACCATGCGTCGAGATTGTTGATGTGAATGGAAGTGGTTAAGTGGTGCGCCTGTTTGAACTTGCCTTCTGATCAAACGATTGTAGCCGAGAGAGGAACTAATCTCGGCTGTCAGGTTCACGGCCTGAGCTACAAGGCCGTTTAGTGGTGGTGTTGATGGTGGGTTTAGGGCGTTGCTCCGGCGCTCTGCTCAGTGAGCGGCGGTCGTATGATATATGGGGTGAATGAGCGAATAACAAAGATGGTGCTCCGGTGCCTTGAAAATCAAGGGTCGTATGATATATTGATGAATGGATTTTCCTTACAGTCTAACACTACTCCTAGGAAAGCAAGTAAAGATATTGAAAGTGCATTACAGGAAAATATAAGTTGCTCCGTGGGAGGCTTTGGTTTGGTGTTTCAACCCTTTGAACGTAGTCTTGAGCTTTGTAATTATAGGAAGAGTTCCTGGGGGAGTAATCGAGGCTGAAAATCTGCATAGTGGAGCCTGATTAGCACAAGTGGGTAGTCCAATCGACATTTGGGATCGTGAAGTATGGTGGTGTGACCCCACGAATCCCGGTGAATCTCGGCCGCCGCCCTGATCGTGGGTTCTGCGCTTCTGGCCGTGGAGACGCATTTATTGCTCTGATAGCTAGTGACCTAATTTCTCAAGCTGCAAGGATTCTTGTGAGAATGTCCACGTCTAATCACTCTGTTTTCTGTCGCCAAATCCTGACTTCAGTCACTTCCCACCTTCCCTCATGCATTAAATGCTTATTTGTGGCCCGTGGGTTTGCTGCAATAAACAAAGGCACTACTTCATTAAATGAAGTGTGGGACCCTGCTGCCACTTGATGATCTGACTCCTAATATCTTCGGCCGTGATTTTGTTCGGCCTCGACCTCGGCCTACTATCTAGGCCGAGATGGTCATGCCTTGGCAAGTTCTCTTTTGTTTTCAGGAAGGCCAAACACCTTGTCGGAATGCTGCGTTTCAGTTTTTCGAGCAAGTGCTAGGGCCGAGAAAGAGGGGCTCCTTCGGTCAGTTCATGGCCGTGACTTATTAGGCACAACCAATTTGGTTGGTTGTATCCATGGCGGCATAGGATTCATGGCCCATCTTTCAACTTGACGTGAAGTCCGCTTTCCTACATGGTGACCTTTAAGAACAAGTGTACATTGAGCAGCCTCCTAGGTATGTGCAGTAAGGAAATGAGGAGAAGGTGTACAAGCTAAATAAGGCATTATACGGACTGAAACAAGCACCTCGAGCGTGGTACAGTTGTATAGATGCTTATTTTGCTAAAGAAGGCTTTCCACAGATGTCCATGTGAGCACACACTGTTTACTAAAAATGGTGATGGAGGTAAATTTCTAATTGTGTGTCTATATGTAAATGATTTGATTTACACAAGAAATGATAAGGCAATGAATGATGCTTTTAAGCAATCCATGATGAAAGAGTTTGATATGAGTGACCTTGGATTTCGAAGTAGAGCAAATTGCTGCAGGAGTTTTTATTTCATAGAAGAAATATGCTCAAATGATTTTGGACAAATTTGAGATGAAGAATTGCAATTCTGTTGCTATACTCCAACTGAATATGGATTGAAGCTATTGAAGAATCCTGGAGGAAAGAAAATTGACAGCACTTTTTACAAGCAAATTGTGGGCAGCCTCATGTACTTAACGGCAACTAGACCTGATATGATACATGTCGTGAGTCTCATCAGTAGATACATGGAATGTCCGACTGAATTTCATCTCCTTGCAGCTAAAAGAATCATGCAATATTTGAAAGGCACCATTGACTTTGGAATTTGGTACAAGAATGGAGAAAAATCAGCACCATCGGTTTCACTGATAGTGATTATGTTGGAGACTTGGATGATAGAAAAAGCACCTTTGGTTATGTTTTTATGATAGGTGCAGGAGCTGTTTCATGTTCCTTAAAAAAGCAACAGATTGTCACTTTATCGACAACCGAAGTAGAGTTTGTTGCTGCAACATCTTGTGCATGTCAAGCAATCTGGTTGAAGAGAATGCTTGAAGAACTACATTGTTGTCAAGAGGGTTATGTTCCAGTATTTTGTGATAATAGTTCAGCCATCAAACTTTCAAAAAATCTAGTTTTACATGGGGGAGTAAACATATTGATGTGAGATATCATTTCTTACGTGATCTCTGCATCAATGGAGTCATTGATATGATTTATTGCAGAAGTGAAGACTAGGTTGCAGATATTCTAACAATATTACTTGTGTTAGTGCATAAATTAAATTAAGAGAACAATATTACCTGGAAAATACAATATGTAGCTATGAACGATTCTTGGGATGAGTCGCGGACTAAGTCGCTCTCTTTAAGACGTTTCGTGGCTCTGCCCAATTTGGGCAAGCAGTTCAAAAAAGGCCACTATGTCCCCAGGATAAAACAGCCCCAGAATCTCCTTTGTCTAGGTTCTTCCTTGGTTTAGAAAACTTAGTTTAGAAAATAAGAAAAATGTATAAAGAGGAAGAAGGCAGCAGCTATGGTCTGTATCTCCTTTCTCTCCTAGCTATATCAGTTATATATACAAGATTTATCACAAAAGAGATGTTGGTGGGCTTTAAAGACATCAATGCATCAGTTGAAAAAATCAGCCAATATTAATATAAAGGGTTAATTACTGTTGACGTCCTTGAACTATGGCCCCAATTGCAATTGGGTCCGCGAACTAATTTTTGTGGCAAAGACATACTTTAATTAGACAATAAGTTGCAATTAGGTCTTGCCGTCCAACTCTATCAAATTATCCGTCAAAATGAGGGGTAAAAGCGTCATTTCGAGTCTTGAACAAATATATCTTAAAGAATAAAAATAAAAAAAAATTCAAAATAATAAAAACTAGAACAAGAACAGTGTAACCAAACCCAGAAAAAGGCACCCTTATCTCATCTTCCCCAACCCCCATCCCGACGTCCCCTTCCCCATACCCACTTCTAATGCTCAAACCCAGAAAAAAGGAAAGAAAAATATTTTAAATGACGTGGACCAAGAACCCCAAATGAAGAACTGAAGAACTGAGAAGGGGTTGTGAGACGAACATGATGTGGACCAAGAACACCAAATCCAGAAGGGAGTTTCACTAAAACACCCAAAATGAGGGCTGAAATTATAAAAAAACCCAACACCCAAAACACTTTATAAACACACCCAAAATCCATCATTACACACACTCAAAACCCATTTATAAACACACCCAAAAAATATTCAATTATTGATTTTGGGATTGATTTTGGGTGTGTTTCTATGTTTAAATAGGGTTTAGGGTTTTTTTATAAATACATGTCTAGGATTGGGTTTATTTATAAATTTGTCAATCCAGAATTGCCACAGCCCTGAAGCGGGACTCGTCGAGGTTGCACTTGGTGGAACCCTCAACCCCACTCACCACATCCAGCAGCCTGACGCCACCACCGAGATTCGACCTGACACCAAGTCACACTTGGCCTACAGATCCGACATCTGCACCGACGCGGCACCCCACGAGACCAAGCACTGTTGGTAGGAGAGGGTGGTAGCCAGGCCATAGTTCATGGAACCAACGGATAATTGCAATGGTGAAATCTGCTGTCATCTTCAGGCAACATATTTTGTCTGAGAAGTTTGGTAAAAATGATATAAATTAATACACAATATAATTTGAAAGCAATCAAAACGTTTTGCCCTTCTTTTCTTCTAACCAGCGAGCAAAAAGGCTTTCTAGAAATCAGGGTTTTTATTTTTTTTTATGGTTCTTATTAATCTACATTTACAGCTTCCTTTAGGAACCTTCAGTAACTTGGTCTTGAGAAAAAAACAAAACAAAAAAACAAGAAGAAGGTACTCAAGACGATGAATAGCCACGGTAGTCCTTAATTTTTCTAGAATTTGTCTCCTCAGAGATGCATATAATTATTGAAAAATAACTTGTCAGGCAGCTGCAGCAATCTATGCTATATACTTGCAGTGATCATTGCAGAATAATACCTTTCTTTTTTAAAGATACTTTGGCTTTGAATGCTAACCACATCAGACTCTTGCTTTTGTGATGAAAAAGCAGGTTCCTCTGTTAGCTGACTTGATAAACTCTTACAGAACTGAACATTTTCAACATCATGTTGTCTGAGTAAATAAAATTCCATAGTTCACGAACCCAATTGCAATTGGGGCCATAGTTCAAGGACGTCGACATTAATTAACCCTAAATCTAAACAACGTATAGTCGAAGATACCCCGAACAACAGGAGCACGTGACACTCACATGGTCAATCTCGACGTAATCTGTTACGGCATGACCTAATTGCAACTTATTGTCTCATTAAAGTACGTCTTTGCCACAAAAATTAGTTCGTGGACCCAATTGCAACTGGGGCCATAGTTCACGGACGTCTACAGTAATTAACCCAAATATAAAATAACTCCTATTAATAAAGACAATTTAAGGAAATTATTGACATATTGAATATATATTTTTAAAATAAACATACCAATTTCAACAATCCCCCACTTGTTTATTTTAGAAATAAATTCATTAAGCAACATATCATAACACTGTGCATAAGTAGAGGTGTTTTTCAACTTGAACCTTTACACAGTGACCGAGTGCATATGGGTTGTCGTTGGGACGGTCGAACCATGCTGAAACTGGGAGCCCAACAGGAGTATCGGCGTTTGCAACGGTTGCGCAATGGCCAATCCATTCTGGCCGTACTGCTATAATGATGCCGCGGTCGCGTTGCTTGAGCCGGGCTGTGTTTGGACGGCCAGAGTATGGATAGGGCCGAGTTGTTGAACAGCAGAGTGCATGGGGCTATTCTGCCCTAACAGTGCAGCGTTTCTGCTACATAGGTCGGGCTGGGATTTGCCCATGTTTGCTGGGACTGCCCTCATGTAACAACTCGGCCCTTAATTAATATTTGATTATTATTTTATTCCAATAAAAGACCATTTTACCCTAGAATATTTTATTGGTTTAAAAGTTGATTTTTTTGATCGGGAAGGAATTTGGGGATTTCAGTTATACCGTTGTGTAGAGCGCGACGAAACGAGTACGTAGACACGTAGTGGACTCGAATCGGAGTTGTAACGAAGGAGTTACGATCAAAAGAATTTCAGTGGCATAACCGTAAATATTTCGAAGTGCAGTTTTTGAAAAACCCAGAATTCTCCTCTGTTAGCAGCGGGACCAGCTGACTTCCAAAGGGGATATCTCTCAGCCCCGACAACCAAATCGAGCAAGACCAGTGCCAAACGAACCACCTCGCTCCCCTCTTTCAGTCACGGCCCATCCCAGCCTCGATCCGCTGTTTTGGTCGCCGGAAACCGCCACGAAACAGGGTGGTTTGGACAATTTTTGATGGAATTTCACGGAGCTCGTTCGAACACCTCCGGCTACCAAATCGGACGAGTGAGGTATGGTTTTCTAGCTATTTTCCATGCTCTAGCTGCTGGTTGGATAGGATTTGAGAAATTCCAAGCGTAAATACTTCGATTGTTAAGTTAGGTTTCAGCCGGTTTTGAGGGTGCGATTCCGGACACTTCTGTCCAGTTTTTGGGGTAAGTCCAAGAACAAAAGTGGCTCCAATTAGGGTGTTACACCTAGGGTTGGAACCTTGAGTCATGATTCGGAGTTTTTTTTACGAAGCGTTATCGCTTTAGGCACCACTCGCTGCCGGCCAGTGTGGTGACGCGTGGGCAGCAGGGTGGGGACCACAGTCAGTCCTACAATCATCTCCTAGTCCCCATGAGCACGTAGGATTTCGCGGATCTTAATTCAGATAACGTTTGAACCCCGAACGGATCTCGCTTAGTGTGTGATTTCCGGGTTCAGCAGGTTTGAACCGTTGGATCGTAGTCATGTTCTGGTATGTTGATGTAGGTAATTTTAGGATCGTATGGTATTTGACGGATCGTAAAAGGGTGTCCTGGTTACTCCAGGAATGTCAGCCCTAAAGCGAGTTTTACAGTAAACAAACCAGTTGCAGATCATGAACAGAGGAAAGAACTACGTGTGGCTTGATCCCTCAGCAAGGGTACGCAGGCAGCCTACAGTTATTAGGTGCAGCCATGAGTTAGGGCCTTAGGGTTGTGTTTTTGTTTTTCAGGACATTTTGGTCATTTACGACCCACAACCACCAGGTGTCAGTTTAAATAGGATTCGACCCGGATTCCAAAGTGAATTTTGGGTCAGGTCGTTTCACCTCAACTATTTATCGGCGGCTGAGAATGCTGACCATAGCTTGACACCGGTATGTGGCCAGCAGCGCCGAGACTACTGCCTTCACCGTAGGCCTCAGCCCTCTCATGCTCCTGACTTCTCTGTCCAGCTCCAGAGGGAGTCGTGGGTGAAGCAATCGGCATCCTTTCTTGAAAGAGAGTTCGCAAGTCTGATGAAATTCTATCCATTGTGGCCATAAAGGAGGTCTCTATCCTATAGTAGGTCTGCCTAGCCATCAACTCTTCCATCTGCAATTGCTATTGCACAGATTCGGCCACCCGGGCCATCATCATCGGGAAGCTGGCCGTTTGCTCGATCTCGGCGGTCGTTATTGGTGAGGTTGACTCAGGAGTCTTCGAAGTCATTTCGATTCTCTTGTTCTTGAGCTTTGCTTGTGACCTAGTTTCCACCATAAGGCTTTTGACAGTGTAAAGTCCCACCAGGCGTGCCAAAAGTGTTGACCAACGCGAATCTCACGGCCTAGTGCTCTGGGCCGAAGGGATCTATGTCAACACGGGTCGTCCTTCTTTGGTGCGGTGCGATTGTGCGCAGGTGTGCCAGCATGGTTTACCGTGCGTTTGAGGATGATGTGATTGGGTGAATAGATGAGTTGCGCGCCTGTTTGAGGTTGACTTCTAATCATAGCGACTGTGGCCAAGTCCGCCGGTTCGACTGAGCGTTGCTGTTGGTAAGTACTTGTTTTTATGCTATTTTTTCGATATTTCTGACCTATGCCTAACTTCGTTTTATTTTTTACAACTCTAGGCCTCAAGAGGAGCAGAGAGGCCGTGGGTACTGAGTCAACAACAGGCGAGACCGTGCAGGCTGAAAGTACCGCGGCCGAAGAGGAGGTACCAGAATCGCCGAGGAAAAGGCTCATCCTTGTTCTCACAGAGGGCGAGGACGAGGAGGAAGTCCCTCCTATGACTGTAAGTGAACCCCTTTGTTTCCTTTTATTTGCTTCGGGCTGCATCCCCTCTAACATACTGATAACCTGGTTCTATTCTCAGGACGAGATAGTAGCCATCGAAACAACCACCGTAGGGGTACCAAACGCTGAGGCCGTTGTCGCGGAGGTGCCAGACGCTGAGGCAACTATTGCAGAGGCGCCAGATGCTGAGGCTGTCACCGTGGAACCAGTACTGGTTGCCTCGGTGGGATCTCCCTCGGCCATCATTGCCGCGCCTTCCTTGGCCTCCACGGCCCCCATTGAGCGGACGCCGGTCATTCTCCATCGTCCTGGTGGTATTGTGATCCGCTCGATAAGTGGTTGTTCTTATCATAATTAGTTTCTCTTTAGACTTTGCCGCATGCCTCTAATCTAACTTTTGCTCTCAGCCCCCCAGACCATCCTCGCCTTTGTCCACGGCCATCATAGCACCGAGCCCGCCAATCACTTCGGTAGCCGTGGCCTTGACGCAGAAGCCGTTGGTCGTTGAGTCCTTGGCCCTTGGCACATCAAACCTAGCGCCAACCGCCTCGGTCAGCGTATCCATGCCGTAGATGCCCATATCCCAGGAATCGAAGGTTGTGACCGAGCTCGTGGTCGCCAAGGCTTCCATTGTACCGCCAGCTGCTGAGTTGAGTATTCTTTTAGCGCCTTCTTGCTTCTTCCTTTCTTTCTTGTTTCATACTTGACTTTTTCCACTCTTTTCAGGAGCCTGCTTCCTTAAACGATCTTGCAGAGCTATACGCCAGCCTTCATGAGGAAGGAGGCAGCTCGGCCTTGGTCGCCCCCCTGGACGAGGATTCCAAGGCCGCCATTGAACAGCTTCGGGATTTTCTGCACATGGGGGTCCACCAAATGACCAACACCAAAACCTTCATGGAGTTCAGGTCCTGCCTGGACGCGGCTATGGCCCTTGGTCTGCTGGACTCGGCTCAATTGGACGAATTGCAAGCTCGCCTGGCCGAGGGCGAGGAGATGATTGGTTGGTACGCCAAAGCTGGGATGAGGATGATCGAAGGATGCTCGCTCCAGTAGGAACTGGCGGCTTACTCCTGGGTTTTGGCCAAAGCGAAAACCGGGCCGTTATCAGCCGTGATAGTCTCAGGTATACCGAATCTGTGGACGATGTGGTTTTCAAAGAATTTAACTACCTGCGCGCTAGAGATTAACTGATAGGACTCCGCCTCGACCCACTTAGTAAAATAGTCGGTTGACACCAGAATCCATGCGTGCTGGTTAGACCCTCTGAACGGCCAACCCTCTGAACGGCCATGGTTTGGTAACCGGGTGGACGGCTTCGGCCGGTATCCTTTGTATGGGGTCGTAGATTTGACACTTAATGCACCATCTTGCATATTCTATGCAATCTTTTAAAATGGTCGATGATGGGCATATTTTATATTATATATTTAGCCCCATTCTTAGTATATTTTGGTTGATATTTTGGAAGAATTTTGATACTTTGAATTGTATTCTCAATATAGGACTTTCGACTTTCTCTGGAGCAAAACATAATCAAATGGATGAATTTTGGAGGAATTCTAGTTGGAGGACGTTCGTGAGTCACTTGGCTTGATCGTTTCAAAATTTCAGACTTTTCTACCAAACGGTTATTTTCTGACGATAAAATAAAGGAGCAGTGTGCAGTGCTGGAAAGTGACATTTTGGACTTTTATGGCGTTTTGGAGCCCGAGATGACCTCTGATGGATTCGTGGCCTTCTGGAGAAGTGTTCAGAACGTTTTTATCTTTAAAACGAGCTATATTGGGCTGGATTTGGAGGAGATTTGAGCCCAAAACGTGGCTGGGCAGATTATGGACAGATTCTCCTAGTCCAATTTGGATTTTATGTCATGTCATTATTTTATTTTATTTAGTTTCCTTGTGGGGATAGAAAAGCTGGTTGTGGGCAGCTTGTTTGTGGGGGTATTTAATTTCTATTTCACATAATTTTAGGACTTCTCTTTTGGCTTTTGAACGCGACTTTTGCTAGGGTTTTTGAAAAACTTCTACTTCAAGGTGTTTTCGATCTTTATTATTTTAATAAAGAACTTGATTATTTTGATTATGAACATGCGTAACTAACTCTCTTTTGCAAGGTGAGGCCACGAGCCTTAGCAAGAATATGTAGTTTATGTCCAATTTGCTTATGATTATATGCATGCAGGTTTTCGAATTATTCATCACTGGGTTAAACTATCTAAGTGTCTTGATGCTTGATCACCATTAGGATATTTAGAAAAGTAATTTGATGCAGTTTTGGTCGGAGGTCAGTCCTTGAAATTGACGAAGCCTTCTTGTGATTAATATGTGCAAGTTCATTTAGGATGAATACCACGTCTAAAGGGTTGCATGGTTTTTCAAAAGGTTTCACAGAACTTAATGAGTCATGTATGTTTAGATTTGGTTTGAATACCACAGACAGATTGCATGTGTGATATACGCTCTATGTTGGGGGTCCAAGTAGGCATATATTAGGAATACCTAACCTTCGAAATATGCATGTATAGGTCATAAGTAATTGGGAGAACTATATAGAATTGTTAAGGTGACGGTGGATCCCTAGTGCTTTCTTAATTTGATTTCTAAAAACACAACTGTTTCTCTGGCCCTTAGTTTTAAGTTTGCATATTGCCTTATTTTTATTAGTTAAATTCATTTTAATTTAAGGTCTTCAAATAACACATCTCAAATTTCTCTTTTACAATAATTAAGTAGAATTTGGTTTGATACAAGTTATTTAATAATCCCAACGGAGAATGACCTTGCGAGAATCATTTATACTACAATAACCTTGTCATTCTTGTAAGTTTTGTGGGAGTTTTAACCCTGTTTGCGCAAGTACTAAAAGCCTATTAGTCGGCCAATAGTAGTTGTGCCTTCGAACCAACCATCTCATCTTGACATAGGACTGATGAGTGCTGCAAACCCCTTCATGAGACTCAGTCACAATTACTTGGACGTCCTCAGCGCTGGGACATAAGAGTAATAGGCCGTCTGACCCCTCTCGATACAGCTTGTTTTGATAAATCAAATAACACCGAGCCCGAAAGGGCGTAGTCTTTTCATGGTTGTCGGAGGGGTCACGTAGATACTTAACTATAGAGTAGCGCCAATCTGCTTTGGTCGTGTTAACCTTGTTGGTGATTTCGGCCGAAGACACTTGCGTCGTCATTCCTCATTCGGCCAAAGCCGGCAGGGTGCGCCTCTCGATTCTAATCACGTGGTCGAGGTCGCCATCCGGAATGTTTACACCTGACACAACTTGGGCCATTTCATTGGCCTCGTGGTTTTCGGCATGCAGCACGTAGACGAAAGAGATTCTAGAAAACTCGTCGACCGTGTTGAGGGCCATCATGTAATATGTGGTCAGATTCTCGCTCGTGCATTGATATTCCCCAGTCAATTGGTTGATCACCAGCTGAGAATTGCCATAAACCAAAACTTGAGTTGCCTTCATTTCCTTCAGAATTTCGAGGCCAACGATGGGTGCTTCATACTCGGCTTGATTATTGGTGCATTTGAAATCAAGCTGGAATGCGAATTGCCACCTTTGTCCCTAAGGGGACTCGATCACGACTCCGGCCCCAGATGTGGTCTCGGTACTTGAGCTGTCGAAGTACATGGTCCAGTAGTTCTTCTCCATGCGGGCCATGCCGATCTCGACCTCCATCTCCTCCTCCTGGCCTTGAGCCGGGTGGTGAGCCAGGAAATCGGTCAAAGCCTGACCCTTGACCAACTTCTGAGCCACATACTGGAAGGTGAATTCTGATAACGCCATCGTCCATTTCCCAATTCGGCCGCGTATAATCGGCCTGGTGAGCATGTACTTGATGAGATCGGTTTTGGAAATGATCTGAACAACCGAAGGAAGCATGTAATGACGCAATTTGGTGGCTGTTGTGTATACCCAAGTGCAAGTAGTCACACGTAGTAATAATCTTGGAAGTCCAAGTATCGTATCCCCAAGGAGCAGGTAAGAAAATGTCTGCACACAAAGAAATAATTAAAAGTACCAAAATAAAAGTGACAAGCAAAATGGGCAAGTAATTTGATTTGATTGTTGTAGAGATTGAGTTTAAAAATGAAATATCAATAATGGAAATGCTAAGGCATCAAGTTCAATTCTTTAAGCAAAATATGTTTCATGCTCTTTAATCCAAATTAAACTCGATTAAAATTATCATTGAGAAACTTTAACCGGAAGATAAAGAAATTAAAACCAATTTACTTGTTCAATGTTATCTTTTATTAATGATTGTTCAGAAAATGGAATTGCTTGATATCTACTCTTTTAATTTAAAAGCATGCTAAGTCAATTCTTAACAATGAGAAAAATATAATTGAACTCATGAAAAGATAGTAGCACTTAACATCAATCAAAATAAAAGGATATGAAAATATTGAACAACCAAAAATAAAAGAATTTAGCAATTCATACCGTATATTGGATTAAAGAACAATTCACAAACTTACTCAAAGGACATTCCCTTTAGCCTTAGCCAGAGTTCTAGCAACTCATTACAAAGGAAAACATAACTTAATTTTGAATGAAATGGATAAAGAAATTTGTCGTCTGGATGCCTTGCCAAATAAGTTGTGGGTGATTTAAAGTAGTCAATGAGGTAAGTGGGAAGTTAATACATCCGTGGTAGGTAATGAAGGGTCTAAGTGAGAAATTCATTGGATTAAACATGTGATGATGGTGGAGAGTTGGTGGAAAAGAAATAACGGTGTGGTAGTGGCCGTTAAATGGCTATGAATGACATGAAATAGGGTTTGTAGCTTCAATGGTTTTGTCTTCTCTTTTCCTTCTTTATAATCACAATAATCCCACAATCAATTCTTCAATAAAATCCACCAACAATCTTCACACCTGGCTTGAACTTGGACAAATGTATGTTCATCTTTTGGCTTTCCAACTTCCTACAAGAGAAAAATTTACCTAATAAGTTCACCAAATTAATATAGAAAATTCATAAATCCAGTTGGTGAAAATAAAATGTAACAAGTGAAATTATGTTTATTAAGCCAAAATTATATCATAAAGTCTCCAAAATAATATTAAAAAGATGTAATTTGAGACTCTCATCACAATCCCCAACCAGCTCATTGCTAGTCCCTAGCAATTCAAGCGACTAAAAAAAACTCAAATTGAAGTAAAAATGACAAAATAAAAAATTTATAAATAAAAATAAAAATAAAAATAAAACAACTAAAACAGCTAAGCCACTTTCGCGGGATACGATTGCATTTAGTGTATGCAACAAGCCTTTAAACCCTTAGGTTACCCCTAAAGGACGAGTTATAGTCTCGTGAGGGTTTCCAGGGATGATACCCACAAACATCAAGTATGAGGCTAGCACAATTATTCAGAAACATGAAATAGAATAAAATTTGAAAAATAATTTCAACATCTGTCACCAACAAAAAGGACAAAGCACGAAGTCCAAATTTTTCAATTCATGTACAACGTTGAAAGAGAGAACACTTATTTAACATTTCAAGTTAATCCCACCTCGAAGTCCAAATCATTTATAATTAGCTAGTAAACTTTTCACATGTTTCCTTTTGTGTAAAGTGAACCAACACAATTGAGTGGCATTAGCGAAATTCCAATCACACCAACCTTTTGATATCAAGAGTTGTCAAACTCCCTTGCAAGAAACAAACCAAGGTTTTTTTATTTTTTTATAAATTTTTTTTTTTTTCTTTATGTGGGCTGTGCAATGCTTAGCTCCCTTAAGCTTTCTAATTAACCCATATAGCGAGTGTTAGGCTAGCGACTCTCAAACCAAAAAGGCTTTAAGGCACTAGGTGTAAAGACAGCCCTAGGAGCTTACTAACTCGAGTTAAAAAGGCTACAAAACTAAACTAGCCACACAAAATTATTCACACCCAAAACTTCACCGTTTGACGCGAACACTCACTGCTGATTAGGCAAGAGGCCCGGTTACTAAGTAGAAGCTTGAATATAACACTATTATTTCATAAACATTTCATTTTTTCTTTTTCTTTTTTTATTTAATTTTTTAAAACCAAGATGAGTCAAAAGCAAGGTCGTCCAAGTTTACCAAAGACAAAAGATTAAGCATAATTGGTTTTCAACTTTCTACCCCACAAAAAGTGTTAGTGCGCTTGTGTAAATTGTCAAAGTGTAACTCATGAATCATCCACTAACTAGAAAATAAATGAAAAAGACACAAAAGTGGGATAATTATCATATCGTTCAAATGTTCTCAATCTTAAAATCATTCATGAATATCAAATAAATCTAAGTGCAATGCAATCTTGTCACAAACAGACTATAAAAAACAAACAACACAGTGCACTAACCTCATAAACACTTTTTTTTTTTTTTTTCAAAATAAATGAAGAAAATAAACAAAATAAATGAAAAATACAAAAACAAAACCAAAAACAAAAACAAAAACAAAAACGAAAGGAAAACTAACATGTTGCAACAAGAAAATAATACAATAAACACATCTTCTCCACCCCCAAATAAAGATGGACATTGTCCTCAATGTTTAAACATATAAGCATAATAAAAAGAAGAGGGTAGCGATACCTGAGAATTGACATCCAAAGTGAAAGCCTGCAACGTGTTAGTGTAAAAACAAAACAAACAAAAACAGAAATGTTGAATTTTTTTTTTTTTTTCAAGTGAACAAAAAATTTCTAAACTAATTATATACAACATATGGACTAAGGGAAGTCCAATCAATCCTAGTAAACAGGATCGTTCAAAGAAATTGTCTCATCTTCTGGAACACATCTCCCCAAGTAAGGTTTAAGTCGTTGGCCATTAACCTTAAAAATATTTCCATTCTTGGGATCCTCAATTTCAACAGTCCCATATGGGAAAACTCTTTTAACAATGAAAGGCCCTGTCCATTTAGTTCTTAATTTTCCAAGAAACAAATGAACTCTAGAATTATACAAAAGAACAAGTTGAGAAGGCTCAAAATTTTTCCTCAAAATATTTTTATCATGAAAAACTTTAGTACGTTCTTTGTAAATTCGTGAGTTCTCATATGCATCGTTCCTGATTTCCTCAAGTTCATTCAATTGGAGTTTTCTCACGGTACCTGCATCTCCAAGACTAAAGTTAAACAATTTGATAGCCCAATATGCTTTATGTTCTAATTCAACAGGTAAATGACAAGGTTTACCATAAACTAGCCTATATGGAGACATACCAAGAGGTGATTTGTATGCAGTACGGTATGCCCACAAAGCATCAGTTAGTCTCAATGACCAATCCTTCTGAGTTGGATTCACCGTCTTTTCCAAAATTTGCTTGATTTCCCTATTTGCAAGTTTAGCTTGGCCATTTGTCTGTGGATGGTATGGAGTGGAAATCTTATGGGTTATCCCATATTTTTTCATCAAAGCTTCAAATGGTCGGTTGCAAAAATGTGATCCTCCATCACTGATGATTGCTCTAGGAGTACCAAACCTGGACAATACATTTTCTTTCAAAAATTTCAAAACAATCTTATGATCATTCTTTCGACATGGTATGGCCTCAATCCATTTTGAAACATAATCCACAGCAACAAGGATATATAAGTAACCAAAAGATGGAGGAAAAGGACCCATAAAATCAATGCCCCAACAATCAAAAATTTCAATAATTAAAATTGGGTTAAGAGGCATCATATTACATCGAGTAATTTTTCCCAACTTTTGACAACTTGGACAAGTCTTGCAAAATTCATACACATCTTTGAAAAGTCTAGGCCAATAAAAATCACATTGAAGAATTTTGGCCGAAGTCTTTTTGGAAGAAAAATGACCTCCACAAGCCTCAGAATGACAAAAAGATATGACACTAAATATTTCATCATCAGGAACACATCTACGGATTACCTGGTCTGGACACTATTTGAAGAGGTACGGTTCATCCCAAAAGAATTTTCTCACCTCAACCATAAATTTCTTTTTATCTTGTGAGGTCCAATGAGGTGGGATAAGACCTGTAGCAAGAAAATTCACAATGTTAGCAAACCATGGTAATTTAGAAACACCAAACAATTGTTCATCAGGAAATGAGTCTTTTATAGGAAAATATTCAGAAGGTTCCTCAAAAGATATCCTAGAGAAATGGTCTGCAACAACATTCTCCACTCCCTTCTTGTCTTTGATTGTAAGATCGAATTCTTGGAGAAACAAAATACATCTAATTAATCGTGATTTGGCTTCCTTCTTTGTCAATAAATACTTCAAGGCCGAATGATCTGTAAAAACAACAATTTGTGAGCCCAAAATATATGATCTAAACTTTTCCAATGCAAAAACCACAACAAGCAATTCTTTTTCAGTTGTAGTATAATTTTTCTGTGCACTATTCAAAGTTCTGCTTGCGTAGTAGATAACAACAGGCTTTTTGTCTCTTCTTTGGCCTAGCACTACCCCAATAGCACCATCACTAGCATCACACATTATTTCAAAGGGCATGGACCAATCTGGGGGCTGCATTATAGGAGTGGATGTTAGCATTTTAATTAATTTCTCAAATGTTTCTTGACATGCAAAATTCCAATCAAATTTAGCATCTTTCTCCAAGAGATTATTCAATGGTCTTGCAATTGCACTAAAATTTTGTATGAATCTCCGGTAGAAACCTGCATGTCCCAAAAAAGATCTAACATCTTTAACAGTTTTAGGAATGGGCAAATTAGCAATTAAATCAATTTTGGACTTATCCACTTCAATTCCTTTGTGAGAAACAACGTGTCCAAGTACTATGCCAGAAGTGACCATGAATTGGCATTTCTCCCAGTTAAGCACCACTTTTTTCTCTTCACACCTGTTAAGAACATTCTCCAAGTTAGATAAACAATCAGAAAATGAATCACCAAACACAGTAATATCATCCATGAAAACTTCTAAATATTTTTCTACCATGTCACTAAATATGCTTATCATGCAACGTTGGACTGTAGCTGGTGCATTGCAAAGACCAAAAGGCATTTTTCTAAAAGCAAAAGTTCCAAATGGGCAAGTAAAAGTTGTTTTTTCTTGATCTTTTAATGAAATCTCAATTTGATAATATCCTGAATAACCATCTAAAAAACAATAATACATATGCCTTGCAACTCTTTCCAAAATTTGGTCAAGAAATGGTAAAGGAAAATGATCCTTTCTTGTGACTGAGTTCAATTTACGATAATCAATACACATTCTCCATCCAATAGTGACCCTAGTTGTTACCATTTCTCCATTATCATTTTCAACTACAGTGACTCCTGATTTTTTAGGAACAACCTGCGTAGGACATACCCATTTGCTATCAGAAATTGGATATATGATACCTGCATCCCAAAGTTTAAGTACTTCTTTTTGGACAACTTCTTTCATTGTCGGGTTAAGCCTACGTTGAGCCTGTCTAACTGGTTTAGCATCTTCTTCAAGAAAAATTTGGTGTGTGCAAACCAAAGGACTAATACCTTTAATATCAGATAAAGTCCATCCAATAGCAGTCTTACGATCTTTCAAAACTTTAAGTAACATACCTTCATGCAAAAGCTCTAGTTTAGAAGATATTACCACAGGATAGGTCTCATCTTCTCCCAGAAAAGCATATTTAAGTCCAACAGGAAGAGGCTTCAATTCACACTTTGGGGCTTCTTCTCTTGATGATTTTGTCTCATCACTCATAGTTGGCAGCTCCTCATATTTTGGTATCCAACCATTATGTTCTTGTACCTGCGCAGAATCCAACAAAGAACAAAGATATTGTACTTCAAAATCTTCTGCAAAATTACAATCCCCATTTACTAAACAAATTTGCAATTGATCAGAAGAAAGAGAAGAATTAAAGCAATTTTGAACAGTTGTCTCGATCATGTAAACTTCTTTGTCTTCTTCATTGTTTGCGGGCTGCTTGTGATGTGAATTAATACTAACTCACTGCCCTTAAAGATCTTGTTGTTGATGGACTTTGGACAAAGAACTCAATGATGGATGAATCTTACACACACACACATAAAAAATAACCAAGCACAAATGACACAAGTGTTTATAGAGGTTCAGCAATTTGCCTACATCCTCTTGGTGATCCCCTTGAGAAATTTCACTAATGAAGATAGATTACAACTTTGGTTTACAAAAGAAAACCCCCTTAGAACTCTACCCTCACAATCTGTTTCTCTCACACCCTTGCTCAACACCTTGATACACTTAGAGAACTCTCTTGCTCTCCCCTTGGTTTTTCTGCACTCTCACTAGAAACTCACACTCAGTTTTCCAGCTTCTACCACTACATATTAAACAACTTGTTTTCTCCTCTTGTGTTATCTTACTTCACCCCATCACCTACACAACCCAATGGACAAGAGATAAGATATCAGCTTGTCCTTCACGTTCCTTCCTTTAGTCATCACTTAGACTAAATGTCAGATCAAGTAGGTAAATAGAATCCCACTCAGCCACCTCCATTAAACCAGAAAATGGAGAGAAGATTATTCAAAATAAGATAACCAATTAGCCATGAGTGCTCTTCCAACTATCCAGCAGGTAGTCAACTCTCTATCAACTCAGAAGTGACCGATTAACCCTCTGAAATCTTGTGGAAAGCGATAGCCCTTGAAACATAGTTGAAAATACGTAAGAAAACGTCACAGCACGAAGGGAGCGACCGGTCGTCAGGAATGGGCGACCGATCGCTAGAAGTTTTCCCTCCAGGACGACCGGTCGCAAATGCCTAGCGACCGGTCTCTATTGCTTCCTACGACCGGTCGCAAAGAGCTGGCGACCGGTCGCTCGTCGACTATGCTTCAAACTTTGAATCTGCTCCAGGACGACCGGTCGCAAATGCCTAGCGACCGGTTGCTTTTAGGCAGATTCAAAATCTTCCTCTCAGCGCCAAAACCAACCTTGTATCCTTAGGTGAGCCATTTTTCCAACAGCTTGCATATGTTGAATATGTTAGGCTCCAGTGTCATGTTTCCAAATGATAGTTGCATAAGTCCATTCCTGCAATTTATATGAGCATTAGATGTAGCAAGAAATGGTCTTCCAAGAATAACAGGAATTTGAGAACTAGAATGCACAACTGATTCAGTATCCAAAACTATAAAATCAACTGGAAAATAAAATTTGTCTACCTGAACCAGCACATCTTCCACCATACCTCTTGAAATTTTGACTGAACGGTCAGCCAATTGCAATGTTATTGAGGTGGGTTTTAATTCACCAAGACCCAATTGCTTATAAACCGAGTAAGTCAACAAATTAACACTAGCACCCAAATCCAATAAAGCTTGTTCAATGCTAAAATTCCCAATAATAAAAGAAATTGTGGGACAACCTGGATCTTTGTACTTGGGTGGAGTATTAGTTTGAAGAATTGCACTTACATTTTCAGTTAAAAATGCGGTCTTATCAACATTGTGCTTTCTTTTGATAGTGCATAAATCCTTTAAAAATTTTGAATATGAAGGAATTTGTTTTATAGCATCCAAAAGAGGTATATTGATTTTCACTTGTTTAAAAACCTCCAAAATTTCAGGATTTTGATTTTTCTTTACAGCCTTAAGTGCTTGTGGGAATGGAGCAGGAAAAGGGCACTTAACAATTTCAGAATCCCTATTTTCTTTTTCATTATTTTTGGATTTTTCTGAATACTTTTTATTTTCAACTCTTTCTTAATCATCTTTCCCAATTATTTTCCCACCCGACCCCTCGCATCGTGGCCGGTGAGGACAACCCACCCGACATCGTCGTCGTAGATCCGTGGACACTTTCTGGCCGTCCAAAAGTACAACAATTGAAAAAGGGAGGACGGTATGCATCCCGACTGATGAATCCAATCACGGCCAAGCAATATGTTGTAGTCTACACTAGACTCGACTACGTAGAAGGCCGCAACTCTCGTTTGATCGGCCACGGTAATTTCAACGGTAATACCCCAATGGTTTTTGACTTATCACCGACGAAGCTGCTCATGACCACGTCGCTGGGGATGAGGTCTTCCTTTGATTTGTCTAGCTTCCTCATCAGAGAGTAGGGGAGAACATTGATTGTCGCACCGCAGTCAATGAAGACTTTAGAGACGGGTATCCCCTCTATATGAGCCAAGATGTATAATGACTTTAGGTGCTGGTACTTGTTTGGTTCATCTCTGGGGATAACCTCGTTAAAGGCTACTGCCAACAGCTCCTCCTTCGTCTTTAGTCTCTGATCAAGCTGCTCTTCAAACACATCATTGTCCAAGCCACCACTCTGTCCTCCCGGGGCCAAAAACTCGGCAAGCAAAATCAATACCATGTTTATGCCCACTTCATTTGGTCCGTGCAGAGTTCCTTTATCAGCTTCTCCCTATTACCCATAAATACCGTGGTATTCAAGCTTGTTGCCTATTACTATGTAATAGGCAACGGGTATTATCCGTGGCCTTTTTATAGTTACAACATCGGATATTTGGTAAAACTAATGCGTAAATGATTTCCGTGTGCTAAAAAAACGTTGACCTCTGACGCCTAAACCTGAAACAGCATCACTAGTTTCAAAAGGGGGAGGCTAAAGAGATATTACAGCATTAGTGGTATCTGCTATACTAATGCATTTTATCAATTACAACATCGCAGAAACAAATAGTGTTGTTGCGAATTATGTTATATGTCATCGCTTTTTGTATTTTGTGGACGTGAAAAGCCTCCAATAGTGTTGGTTATATATATGCTGATGCTACTTCTAGTTTTAGGCATCAGTGATCATAGATGTTTGGTGGTTGTTATATCTTTCAACTTCAGTTATTTCTGGAAAACTGAAATTGTTATAAACAATAGGCATCACTTATGTAATGAAAGTGTAGGTATTTTGTGTGTTTCACATCACTTTAATTAGTTACTATCTTAGTATATCAAAAAGACATCATTTCCAAATCATGTTGTGTTGCCATTGCTCATAAAAAAAAAACTTGAGCAAAAACCTTGAATAATCCATACTTGTCACATCCAAATCACAATTTTTCTAGCCCTACACACAAATTATGCATACTTGTCCACATATAAGCAAAATACTAGCTAGAAAGACATGTAAAATTAAAGATTATTTAGCTCAATCAAAAAGCCATTCTAAGACATGAGTTGCCAATTCTTCTTGCAGCTCATCCAATTCCATTTGGATGTACGTGTCCTTCCGTCTAGCTTTATAATGGGAAAAAAAAACATGTAAAATGTAAACACAAACAGTACTTGAGGGGGCCAAAAACTTTTCTATGAGTATCATGCTTAACATTGGGCATATTCTCTTACAAGGTAGTGGCTGCTACATATGCATTTGCATATCAGAACTTTATAAGAATAGAAGCATATGTGAATTAGAAAATATTCTATGAAAAATACCTTGAAAAGAGAGAACTTCTCATATGTGCTCTCAAACAGTGATATAGAAGCTATAGATTTGTTGTGACTGTGAACCTAGCCTGGTTGGTATTTGTTGTGCAGTGGTTCATCACTTGTTGTCATTTTTTCTGCATAAATAGTATGCTGAAGTTTAGATGTTATATGCTTGTGTAATTCTTGAAGGTGGTTACCTGTGGTAATGAGCCCCTTGAGTCATCCTTCCAGAGAGTTCCTAGATGCGTGTACACATCTACAAGTTTATGTGAGTACCGAGAATGGGATTCAAAACCAGCAAACCCTACACATCGTTGATTTACATGGGGACTTATCATTAGAGGTGAGTAAATGAGAAGTGACAAATTTCCTTTGTCATATGTTGAATGGATAATTGTATTGGAGAACCATACCCAATATGGATATGGATAACTTTTGAATATTCTGCAACAAGTATCTGATTATAAATAAATGGATTTCGATTTTGAAAATAATTTTGTTAACACTAAACTTTTTAAATAAGAGAGAATGCCCATCACATATGAAATTCAGTTATTATATATGAATAAATTCCACACACACACACACACAAAAAGCATTGAGCAGCTTGCCTCGCCCACACAATCTCTGTAGCTGATAAACATGGCTCGAGTACCCCTGGCAGGAAATCCAGGGTTGCAAGAGACTTGAGGCCAAACAAACTGTAGCTTGGAAACATAGTGCTCCTCCTGAAACATGTTCAATCATAATCACTCAAAGATTTATCAAATAAAATATGCCACTCTGAACAACAGAAATAACATATTGAGCAAGCCACAGAAAAAGGCCTCTTGAAGTTATATTAGTATCTAGATTGGGCATATTTTACTATAATTTTAAAAATAAGCTCTGCCAGTAGAAAGTGCCTCAGCTTTGATCTGTTGTGTAAGAAAGTTAATAAAAGTTAGCAGCAGGACTTTAAGAAAGTTAATAAAAGTTAAGGGAGGATAGGAAAGAAAAAGTGATTCAGTTTAGGTCCAATCAGACAATGCAGAAAATCCAACTAACCATATCATGGCAGGCCTGAACTGCTGCAGCAAGCAAACTTGTGACATCGCGTTGGTGAGGCTGTGATACCAATATAGTCACAATTCAACTCTCAAGAGAATAATACATTTACATTCAGTGAATGGTCAGATAACGTACCTGAATATATTTCTGAAGGAAAGGATAAAAATTCAGTAAAATCAAGCGGTGAAGCCCAATCGTGCGAGCAATTACTTTCAACATCATCATCTTTACCTTAAGTTAACACAGGGTAATATAATCAAAACAAATGAAAATGCTATGTCCAGCATCAATTCATTAGCAATGTAAACTAATTGGATAGAAACAAGCCACAAAATTCTCGCCTGCATAACAAGAATAGTAGAGTTCGTTGTCACTTATTGGACACACATGATTTCACAAAAAGAAAAGAAGTATAGCAACCAAACCTCAAAAGATTAGCCTCACCTCTGTTCAAGGAAACACACTACACAGAAATTAGCCTCATCCAGACTTACAAGATTTCTGATTTCTGTCATTTCAAGGCAAAACAAATGTACAAGACTAAATGCCAATGCAACCAAAAATTAAAGAAACACCACCAGAGATTATGCAGCAGTATATCCATGGTGACGACAATCAAGTTCACATTAAAGTTTATAAGCAGACTAAGAACACATGGAATACTCAGCCCAAGAAATAAATTCATATTCATAATCAAAACAAAGCACCTGCATCAAACTCTCTTTGTTCAGACCTTTCATTGAACACTTGGGGGGCACCATTTTAAGGCAGATCCAGACCACCAGTTGAAAACCTGCTATCTGCCACATATGACTCTATTGTAATGGAAAAATCAAAAGTAAAACAATAATGAAACAGGGAAAAGAAATTAGAGCAAAATATCTTTCAAAGAAAAACCTACAATATAATTTCAAAAGAATTACCCCAATTTCTATACAAAACCAAACATATTTTTGGGACTTACAATTGAATTAGCCAAATAATATAACCTAATTCAATACCCAAATAAGCCTAAACTACATTGACAAGTTGAAATTCCAAATCCTCACATCACAGTTAGAAAGAGAGAGTAAGAGAAAAGGGGGTTGTTACCTGTTGAAAGTAGAGGCTAATCTGGTAGGGAATGGAGAAAAAGAGGCTGGTGGAGAGAGAGTCAAACCGAGAGAACGAGATACGGATTTGAAATAATTTCCTCTCAAATCTATTATTGAAACCCTTACTGACTGCAGAAAGGTTTAATCAAACAAAATACCAGAGAGAGGGAGAGGAAGGAAGAGAAAATAGATTGTTTTGGGAAAGAGATGGCTCAGAATCCTATTTAAAAATCATCCACACAATTAAACCTCAACCACTGCCTTTATATATAGGGATTTGAAATAGCAAAAGCCCCAAATCTCTTACTGAAACCCTCATTGATCGCAAAAATCTTCACAGAGAGAAAACTAAAGAGAGACAAAAGCGTTACCCTAGTCTTCATCAATTGGGTGGTCAGAAGCAATCTACCACGGCTGAAGAGAACAATCATGCATCCACATCTGCAAGAAGTCGCTCAGGTTGCGGTCCAGCGTAGAGGATAGGGAAGAGGGTTCCACTGAGATTTCGCGAGCAGGGAGAGAACAGTGCGGGAGAGAGACTGCTGGGAGTTGGAGAGGAGTTCATCAGCAGAGAGAGAGAAGAACCTTCCGATGTCTATGAAAAAAAAAAGAGAAGAGGGAGAGTCTGAAACTGAGAGAGAGAGAGAGAGAGAGAGAGAGAGAGAGAGAGAGAGGACGAGAGTGAGTTAAAAATTTCCCAATAAAATAGAGGGAGAGTCTGAAATTGCGAGGGAGTCTGAAATTTTTCGTTAAAAAGTTACTGTAGCGGGTTGACCATGGTTTTGGCATCAGTGGTTAAATGTTCTGTTGCAAAAAATATTTGAAGACCATTATAGGCATCGATATATTTAGCCACATATGCTAAAGTAGCATCAACGACATCGGTAGGCAAAGCCTGAAATTTTTGCTATTGTCTTTATACCCCTTTAGTCTTATTATTTATAAAACCGGTGCCTAATATACTAATAACATCAGTTTTCAGGTTTATCGATGCCTATGTGGTGTGGTGTAAAGTAAAATTTGGTATAGTGTCCCCTCGAGGGCTCGTCTAGCCTTAGCCAACGTATCTCTAGCCGTTAAGTACTCATCCAATCGGCTGATCAGGACCTTTTCCTCGGCCGTCAGCCCAAAGATGGTGTCAACCGGGGTTACGGTAAAATATTGGAGGAGGTATTCTAGGTCGTCCTTGCTGAAAGGGGCCTTGGCCTCCAATCTTCCTAAGTCGGGTTGATAACCCGTCATTCCTTTCGCCCTAGCCTCCCGGTTTGCTTGGTATACGGCCTTGATGGCCGAGTTGGATCCTTTGGTAATGAGGAGCCCTTCTACCTTAGTATTCTTAAGGGCCAACTCCATAATTTCCTGGTTCTCCGGAACCATACCGTATAGGTCAGTGGCCGAGTAATCTTTGTGGAATTCCATGAGGAAGGACAAACCATTGGCCGAAAATGGGGGGTCTCTTCCGCAGTAAACATCAATGATACCCTTGTCTGACTCCTCCGGGGTTGCAGCCTTCGGCTCTGTAGAACTAGCCGCTGCTCCATGAGGGTTTCCATCTTGCCAAGGGCGCCACACCTTTGGAGGCTTGGTGGCAGCCGTTTTTTTCGTAGAAGGGCCGGTTGGTACGGACAGTCGCTCTTCTGCGGTCGTCATCTTCTTTTGGCGTTTAGAACCTTCGACCTGGGTTGACTGTGCTTTGGCCTACTGAACTTGTCTCTGCATCCTTCTTAGCTAGGTCTTCGTCAGCGGCTCGGTCCTACCCCCAGGTCATGTATGGTACCAGCGATCATCCCACACGGCCGGCGGTTTGAAAGTCTTGATTTGCCTTGGGCGACCCTGTCTTTTTGGCCATACGAGACACTGGGAACCCGTGCCCCCAAACGATCGAAAACGGCCCTGCTGATCGGTCGGTGACTGTATTATTTAGCGAACTTCTTCGCGGTCGATTGAGAGGACTCAACAACCTTCCTTTTGTTCTCGTGTGGCCTGGGTTGACCGATCTCACACTTGCATCGGTCGCAAAACACCAACTCTGGTTCGGGCAACAACTCCTTTCCTCTCGCCGGCTTCAGTGTTGACGTCGAGCTTCCTGTCACGGCCTTACTAGGCCGATGACCTTCCCTATATTCAGTCCGGAATTGGGCATTGACCATGTTTATGATGGGTGGAGGGAATGGCTTGGTGTCAACCTTCATGGCACCCTTCTCCGCGAACTAGAGTTTCTTCTCGTCTATCAGCTTCTGAATAACGTCCCGCAGGACGATACAGTTGTTGGTATTGTGGGACCAGGAGCTGTGGTATTTGCTGAACGTCTTCCCTTTGAGTTCCTCGACCTTGGGAATTTTATGACCAAAAGACAATTTAACCTTCTTCTCGGTCAATACTAGATCGAAGATAGCCTCGGCCCTTGTCAAATCAAAGGTGTAGGCCTTCGTTTCTCGAGCCACAAACTTGGCGTCGGGAATCTTTGTTCGGCTGTTGTCGGCCTTGACAAGTTCTTTGCAGATGAATGGTTTGTCTATGCTGACTTCAGCCGAGCTTACCTCAATCTCGCCGTTCTCGACCTCGACGGGGCCGTCTGCCTCGGCGTAGCCGACGATGGGATTCTTGTAATAAGTCCCCTTTGAAGCCGTTTTCTTCTGCATTTCTTCCTTCAACAAGGATGCGTATCTGTCTACCTTGTTAATCAGGTCATGCATGTCTCGGAATTCAATCCCCTGGAACTTTTTCCGGTATTCGAATTCTAGCCCTTCTTCGGCCATTTTGACGAATTCCCTCTTTGGTAGGTTAGTCCAGCACCAATTCCTGCATGTTTTTAACCGCTGCAGGTAATCACGAGGCGACTCGTCTAGCGCCTGGCTCATCCTTGCCAGCTCAACGACAATTATCTCTCGGTTGGTCTGGTAGAAGTGCTCATGGAATATCCTCTCCATGTCAGACCATTCCCTCACCGAATTCGGTGGAAGATTTATGAACCATGAGAACGCCGTGCCGGTCAGGGAGTGAACAAACAGTCAAAGCTTTTGGGCATCTCAGTCAGCCTCTCCACACTGGGCCGTAAAACGGCCTACATGTACGATGGATGAGGTCTGCCCATCCCCGGAAAACAACATGAATTCAAGCAACCGATAGTTCCTCAGAAGAGGGGTGCGGTCAATCTCTAGTGGGTAAGGCTTGGTATACCTTGGTGCCTCCAGTAGTCTTTGAGCTACGCCGTCCTCGATCATTCGCCGAACATCTTCGACTCGAAGACCCTGAGGAGGAGGCAGCTCCAGCTGGGCCTGTTGTGTATCATTTTGTGGTCTTGCCCGCTGGCCTATTTGAGCGAGGGGTTCGGCCGTATTGACCGAGCCGAATTGCACCTGGAAAGTGCTGTGGGTTTGGCCAAGGTGTGCATAGTCCACCGGTCGTAGTGGTGCGGCCACCAAATTCTGTCGGATCGAACCACTCTGGCAGTGAGAACCTGAGTGCATATGGGTTGCCGTTGGGACGGTCAAACCATGCTGAAACTGGGAGCCCAACGAAAATATCGGCGTCTGCAACGGTTGCGCAATGGCCAAACCATTCTGGCCGTACTACTGTAATGATGCCGCGGTCGCGTTGCTTGGGTCGGGCTGTGTTTGGACGGCCAGAGTATGGATAGGGCCGAGTTGTTGGACAGTAGAGTGCATGGGGCTATTCTACCCTAACAGTGCAACTGTCTGGACGTGGCTGTGCGGCGTTTCTGCTACATAGGTCGGGCCGGGATTTGCCCTGTTTGCTGGGACTGCCCCCAACTATTTATCGGCGGCTGAGAATGCTGACCATAGCTTGACACCGGTATGCGGCCAGCAGTGCTAAGACTGTTGCCTTCACCGTAGGGCTCAGCCCTCACGC
The DNA here is from genome assembly GCA_005406145.1 of Prunus yedoensis. NCBI lineage: Eukaryota > Viridiplantae > Streptophyta > Magnoliopsida > Rosales > Rosaceae > Prunus > Prunus yedoensis. Next base: position 9,148 of record BJCG01001750.1, on the reverse strand, counting down.
ACTCCTGACTTCTCTGTCCGGCTCCAGAGGGAGCCGTGGGTGAAGCAATCGGCATCCTTTCTTGAAAGAGAGTTCGCAAGTCTGATGAAATTCTATCCATTGTGGCCATAAAGGAGGTCTCTATCCTGTAGGTCTGCCTAGCCATCAACTCTTCCATCTGTGATTGCTCTTGCACAGATTTGGCCACCCGGCCGTCATCATCAGGACACTAGCAGAGACGCTGGCCGTTTGCTCAGTCTCGGCGGTCGTTATTGGTGAGGTTGACTCAGGAGTCTCTAAAGTCATTTCGATTCTCTTGTTCTTGAGCTTTGCTTGTGACCTAGTTTCCACCATAAGGCTTAGTCCCACCGGGCGTGCCAAAGTGTTGAACAACGCGAATCTCACGGCCTGGTGCTCCGGGCCAAAGGGATCTGCGTCAACACGGGTCGTCCTTCTTTGGTGCGGTGCGGTTGTGCGCGGGCGTGCCAGCACGGTTTACCGTGCGTTTGAGGATGATGCGATTGGGTGAATAGATGAGTTGCGCACCTGTTTGAGCCTGACTTCTAATTAGAGTGACTGTGGCCGAGAGAGGAACAAATCTCGGCCGGCAGGTTCATGGCCTGAGCTACAAGGCCGTTGATGGTGGTGTTGATGGTGGGTTTTTAGGGGGTACTCCGGCGCGTTGCTGGGTGGCAACGGTCGTATGATATATGAGATGAACAAGAAAGTAACAAAGATGGTGCTCCGGCGCATTGAAAATTAAGGGTCGTATGATATATTGATGAATGGATTTTCCTACAAACTGTCACTACTCCTAAGAAAGCAAGTAAAGGTATTGAAAATGCATTACAAGAAGATAAATGACATGAAGTAAAGGACAGGAAAATATAATCTGCTTCATGGGAGGCTTGTGTTTTGGTGTTTGAGCCTGGTATTTATAGGAGAAGTCCTGGATGGACAATCAAGGCTGAAAATCTGCATGATGGATTCGATCAGAGCTAGTGGGTAGTCGAGGTCGGCATTTGGGAATGTGAAGCATGGTGGTGTGACCCCATAAATCTCGGCCGCGGCCCTGATCGTGGGTTCTGCGTCTTGGGCCTCAGAGAAGCATTTAATGCTCTGGACTGATGGTTGGTGACTTAACCTCTCAAGTCATAAGACCTTTGCGCCTAATTACTCTGACACCATCACTTCCCCTCTTCTCTCGTGCATTAAATGCTCTTTTGTGGCTAGTGGGTCTTCTGTTGTAGTTAGAGGCATTACTTCATTAAATGAAGCGTGGGACCCTGATGCCACTTGATTTTCCTATCTTGGTCGTGCATCTGAGGAGTAGGTTAGTTTCTTTGCTTACATTCACCGAGGCGTGACCGTGATGGTTTTGCCTTTACGGTTCAACCTTTATCCCATGAGAGAAACGAAGTACAACTTGACGCGCTAGGTCTCTTCTCCTTCTAGGTAGGCGCTTTGGCCGAGAGGTTGCTCCTTTGGTTGGCCTCATAGGCCGAGATTTCTATGCACAATCAGGCCGTGGTGGTTGTGCCTTCACGGCTCAACCTTTATCCTACGAGAGACACGAAACACAAACTTGACGCGCTCGGTCTTTTCTTCCTCCAGGTAGGAGCTTCGGCCAAGAGGTTGCTTCTCCGGTCGGCCTCATAGGCCGAGATTTCTATGCACAAACAATTTCATGCTTCTAAGGATGGATATGGAACAATAGCATGACTCCACTCATATCACTAAATGACTTGTTATTACCCATTGAACCTATTTCTTGGGATTTCCAATCTATAGGTTGGGTTACCATCACAAGTGACTTAACCTTCTAGGGGTTTAAGTCCCATTCCTTTTGAGGTTTTCCAAACCTTTTCTCGTGCTAGTCCTTTTGTCAAAGGATCAGCTAAATTCTCATCATACCGTACATAATCCACTCTTACAACCCCATTAGAAAGAAACTCTCTGATAGTACTGTGCTTGCGACGTACTTGTTGCCTCTTGCCGTTATAATAACAGTTCTGAACTTTTGAAATAGCTGCAGTACTATCACAATGGATAAGAACAGCTGGTATCGGTCCTCTCCCACAAGGGGGTATCTGAGAGTAGGTTCTCTCAACCAACCTGCTTCCTTACTAGCCATGGCTAGGGCTATCGTCTCTGACTCCATTGTGGATTGAGCCAAAATAGTCTGTTCTTAGACTTCCATGAAACTGCACCACCAGCAATATTAAATATATATCCACTAGTAGCCTTTGAATCATTTGACAGGGTATTCCAATCAGCATCGCTGTATCCTTCTAGGATAGCGGGAAACTTCTCATAGTGCAATCCAAGGTTCATTGTCCTTTTAAGGTACCGCATGACCCTCTCAATAGCATACCAATGCTCCAAACTAGGTGTACTTGTAAACCTGTATATCTATCAAGAATATTTGCTAGAACATTGCACGCAAATGATTAGTAGATTTCATCTCAATATCATTAGAGATCACATGTGCATCACTATACATTAAAGTATAACATAAATTCACTATATATAAAAAAAATACCTCTCAAATGTCGGTACTCATTAAAATATATCAATTCTTTGAGTGTGCTTACTGTAGCTTTCTTTATTATGCACTTCAAGTGGCTACATGGCATATCCAAGTTGTCACTGGCACCTTCTCAATTCTCAATAGAAACCCTTTAAGACATAAAATGTCTCCACTAAAATTTAATACAAAGAATGTCATTAGTCACACCCACTTTCATATCAAGGAGAAACACAAATTCGTCTCAAAATAATGTTGCATGATATAAGAAAATTTCACATAGATATATTGGCATATTTACCAAAATAAAGTACTTATTAATTAGATAGGTCATTAAATGAACATAACGAATCCCCACATTTTCAAATGGAAAATGTTAGGCTTACTAGAATTCTCAACCCCCACTAGTTGTGGAAATTCTCAATCTTTACAAAATAAGAAAATTCCCAAAGTATATTAAAATGGTGCTAAAAAAATTATTTTTATATTTCATAGGATATGCCCTAATCAAAAGTCATCTTGATAACCATAACAAATATAATAATGAAATCATTGAATGCTTCACAAAAAGGAAAAGTAAGCATGATTCACACACCTGATAGGCTAATTATGCTTCAAAGGTTGTAAGGGTCAAAACCCTTACACCAAAAATCGAAGTTAAATACCACTTACACTGATATAATTTATCATTTTATTGAGTATTCTCCATATACCCTCCACGGCAACTAACTCAAGTGGCTGCTCTCAAAGTCCCTTTTTATCGAAACAAGTCCACTGCCAAACGTTAGTTTTTAATGAGTCCGAACGAATTGATAGAAAATCATCTAGTGAAAACCAAACTAAATGATACGAAGAATTGAAGAGCTCTCAACGTACGTCATACTGTATATGACATAAATTGACTTTTAATAGTCTGCAATACAAATATAAATATAACTCTCTAGAATATATTAACCCCAAGATATTCAACAGCCAACATAAAAAGAAACTTCCATTTTGTAATCGTCATAAAATTCAATTCCAAAAGCTCAAAGGAAAAGCCAACAACTAGAAGCAATAAATCAAATATAACAACCAATAAGCTTATAGGAGTTACCGAGGTAGAAATCACTTATCTCATGTTCATACCAACCATGGGTATTGTCAAAGCCAAACTTGCCAAAATCGAACCACTAGCCGACGAGATTAGATCAATATTTAGTCCTGGTATCACAGTGTCTTCAATATGCAAGGAATTAGTTACCCGCCGGAAAATACTGAATGATTATGGAAATAAATTTGAGTAGCATCCAAAATTTACTTTTAAAATTGGTTCCCAACATCTATGGCAGATAGAACGTCTTAAAATTTGTTAGTGCTAAATTAAATTAAGAGAACAATATTACCCGGAAAATACATATGTAGCTATGAACGATCTTGGGATGAGTCGCAACTAAGTCGCTCTCTTTAAGAGTTTCGCGGCTCTGCCCAATTTGTGCAAGCAGAATTTCCTCTGTCTAGGTTCTTTCCTTGCACTGAGGAAGGAATACAAAACACCTTTCTATGTTTCTTAGAAAACTTAGTTCAAAAAATAAGAAACATATATGAAGAGGAAGAAGGCAGCAGCTATGGTTGTATCTCTTCTCTCCTAGCTATATCAGTTATATATACAAGATTTATCACAAAAGAGAGGTTGGTGGGCTTTTAAAGACATCAATGCATCAGTTGAAAAAATCAGACAATATAATATAAAATAACTCCTATTAATAAAGGACAATTTTAAGGCAATTATTGAAATATTGAATATATATATATATTTTTTTTAAATAAACATACCAATTTCAACAGCTTGTTGTTCGTTGAAGCTGAGAGAATTGCTAGGAGTTTGCTCGTTGAAAGATATTGTTGGGTGAAAGTTTTTTGATGCACAAGAACTGAAGTTTTTTTTTTCTTCTCTAAATTGATTGTTTGTTGACTTTAGTTTAAGGGAGGGTGTTGAGTTTTATTATTATTGTTATTCTCTATGTTTTCTGAATAATGAGTTGTGGACTCCTATTTTATGGAAGTCCAGTTTGTTTTACTTCTTTGGGAGTATCCCATCTGTTTAGGAGTCTGTTCACCATGGGATTAGTTGTTCCATATTTTAGTTGGTTTGGTATTCTATAGGTGTATTTATATTTGCATTTCAGTCAATGAATATACTTCAGTTCTATGTAGCTTTTCTATCTCTTGTCTTGAGTTTCTAAATTTCCAACATATATATATATATATATATATATATAAAATACGTAAAGAAATCATGGGTTTGGGGTTTGGGAACACGTGCAGATGCAGAAGAAAGCATATAAAGCGGTGTGTGGGAACGTGGAGTTGCAGAAGAAGAAAGCCTGTCATTGGTTGCTCTTAAGGTTCTTGCGCCATGTTTTTATATAAGCACTTGCAATTGTAGACACTTGGAATGGCAGGATCCCAATCCAAACCAAAAAACAAGATGCAAAGGTGACGCCCAGATTTTAATTAACAGTATGTAGACATCCACATTAGAGAAAAATTATATATATATATATACTAAGGAGATTATCTAATAAGTATAAAGATTGGTTTACTGTTTGGCCTAAATTTCACCACACCAGCCCAATTGATAATGGCTCATGTCAAAAGTTGGGCTTTGTTTTGTTAAAGTCAAAAGTCAGCTATAATGGGTTTAGAGGCCCAGACCTTTGTGAACCAATTTGCAAGGAATAAATTTACAGATGAAAGATTAATTTCCATTAATGGTGATTTAATCTGGACAAATCAGTTTAATTGGTTTAAAAGCTAAGCCCAACTTCTAATCTCTCCAAAGGCTCAAAATTTGATCATCACGTTGATCACAATTTCAGAAATCAAGTCAACAGGATTTTGGGAAGATCTCTCTCTGCAAAAGCCCACGTGACTGTAAAGTCAAGATTTCAGCAAGGCAGAGGACGTGATGGAAGTTGGTAGAAGGTTAATCGGAAAACCACTCCCATAACCATTTCAATGCCATAAAAAAAAAAGGGCCATGTTTCTTTCTATGCTCGTGAGGGCGTTGCCATCAAGGCAAGTGGGGTTGATGAGAGAGATAAGCAAGAGATAAGAGAATTGGTTGATCGAAGATCAAAACTTGATCATCATATTGATGGGGGATTTCTTTTGTCAGACTAAACCACTATCCTTTTTTCGTGCTAGAACAAGGAATCATCTCAACAGATTTGTCCTCCAGATATTAAGGATGAAACCCTCATTTAGATTCTCTATAAATATAAGAGGAGGTGCACAGGGTGAAAGACAGCCAAAAATTCAATCAAAACAAAAATTCTCAAGTCATACTAACAAACTCAAACAAGATCATACGATCTCAAAAGCCTTCAGACTCTGAAGCAACCAAGCTCTTTGATTTATAAAAAACATCCATCGTCTTTGACAGAAAATGCAGAACTCAGGTTTCTGACTTCACTTCAACTCAATCCAGGGAGGCAGTTCACAAAGGAAACGAGATTTCTCTCGTTACAAATTTGGTTCAGCATAAGCCAATCAAGAGGTTTTTCATAATATGAAAACCTCAACAAATTTACACAGATGCCTTGATCTCTGAGAATCATCAAAACATATCGCAGGTGATCCACAATTAAGTAGAACAGGTGCTGAAGTGCAGTTCCGGACCAGAAATCGTCAATCCAGCCACTTCCAATCCAATCCTAACGGAAGAAATCCTAGTTCCCCCATCCAACAAGCCTCTCAATGGCTAAAATAGATTAAAACTCTACCAATCTCAACATTGGTTTCGATTTCCAGCTGAACCTCATCAGTTGAAGGCGCTGACATTTGAATCCAGCACTACATCCAGTCAAACCTGAGTCACAGGCAACAATCCGAGCAAAAATCGAAGCCCAATGTTCTGTTGTCCTTTTAGACGTGGCAGTTCCCTTTTGTTTTAAATTGTGTAATAGTTTGATTTATTTTCAATATTCATTTTGGCTAGAACTACTATTTTTACTGTGAGAAATTGTGAAGTCCTCGCCAATCTGAGGCAAGAAAATAACTTACTTGGGAGATATTCCTCACCCAAATTCACAATCACTTGTTTAAAGTCAGTAATTTGGGGCGCAAGTTATCCATTTTTCATAAGTTTGTTAGGGTCTTAATCGCTAACAGTGGCACGCTCGCACACCAAAGAAAGTTGACTTGTTGACCAACAATGGTTTTCAAGCCAATGGGGAATTTTACCCTACCATCACAGGAACTAAATCTAAACCGGTGAACAATTACATACTTCTAATCTTGGGCGTTGGATTGCATTCATTAAATGTTTTGATAGTCTCTTAGATGTAATCCAATGGCCAAGAATGTCCCTATATACTACAATGAATTTGAAGCATAAAACCATAATCGATATTTTAAGTACAAAAGCAAAAGCAAATAGTCTTGGATCAATTTGGTTCCCTCGTAATCACGATTGTACAGCCATTCTCAATTTGTAACTGACAGTACATGAGATTATTTCCACCTTAGTCAAACTATGTAATTTATATAGAAACATATTAAGAAACAATTGATGCGTTTGCAAATTAGTTAACAGTGGTTACAATGATAGATCTTCATTACAAGATAAATTTTGTGTCGTAAACCTCAAACTTTGTAGAAGATGACAGCATAGGTTCCTGCATACATTAGGCACAATGTAAACGTCTCTGTAGAGTTAAAGAAATAACGAGACAATGTGAAAGAGATATGCCAAACTTCTTTTACCCTTCAGCTATGAAAATTAAGAAACGCTACTCAGATGAGTTTGTACCATTGGAAGAGATGAATAAACCCCAATCTAACCATTTTTCACTCTTAGCTCTGAATACAGGTTTAGAGTTTAGGGTTTAGGGTCAAGGACTGAATATGGGTTGAGTGTCTATAAGTGAATCGGGTGGGTCGAGTTTTGACCTATTGATGATCATGAGATTAATGCGGTAATCAAAACTAGTCTAACAAATTAATGAAGGTAAATTTAGATTTGACGTGAACCAAACCAATGTTACCTTGACACATACCCATAATCAATTGAGATTTCAGTCTAGCGATTTTATCATTTTAGTCTCCATTGTTTTGATTTTGTCATTTTTATCTATAAAGTTTTAAATTTCAGGAATTTAAGGACAATAAATTTAAAATTCTGTCAAAATCATTCTAGTTCCGTTACAAATTTTGTCAAATCTCATGCTCAAAACATAATAGAAAGAAATTTGATAGAATTTGTAACATGTCCTTAAATTGCTAAGATTTATGGACCAAAATGATAAAAGCGGCAAATTACATTAACTAAATGTAACTATTTGCCTAATTTTTATGTTAATGTGTTGTAATTAATAACTACTTTATGTCTTTAATTTTTCTTTTATACAAGTGATATTAGGGAAGACGGAATTAAACTCACATTTGGTACATACGGATATGGAAGAAAAGATATAAAGATTTTGTTTATCATGGATCATGGGAACAAAATTAAACCTGTATGGTTTTGTGTCGAAATACTTTCCTTATGATTCTTGACTTGATCCATCTTTCGCTGTTAATATTTTCAATGTCACTGGCCATGGTGTCAAGCAAAGCCCCATATGTTATTTGAGGGTTTCTCTTAACAGTTTCAGTGAGAATGTATGTCATAGCACCATTCATAATTTTTTAGTAAAAACCTGCATTAATACGATTAAAACATAAAATAATTAACAAGAAGTTGCTTCATGAAAAACACACACAATTATTAGCAATGAGTAATGATACTAGAATAATTATTTTTTTATTTTTTTTCATATTGCCACATACAGAGTTGCACGTATATTAATACTAGAAACAAATGGTTGAAGAAAAATCCCTTACAGTAGTATCTGCTGCCATTTTATCATCTTCGCAAGCACTGATTCAAATCGCCAGCCCACCACTTGTACTTTTTCTAACACCAGATGGAGGTTTGTTATTAATCCAAGTCCTCCTGCAAATTAAACTCAACTAATAAAAAACTATCCTAATTATTTAGGATCAACTACATAAATTCCCCTGCGAATTTTGGGGTTGATTTCAAATTGGTATCCAAACTTTGAAGACCCTACAAATGCATACCTAAACCCTATTATCAATTCATTCTATATATAGACCCTAAATGCTATACCAATTATATATAATTTGAGGGGGAGTAACACCTAAATTATTCTAAATTAATCTAATCTACATGGAGGGAGATTTAAACTTGGGTGCAAAGATGTGGGCTCACTGCCCTGGCCAAATCGCCTAACCCATATATGCACATGCCTATATCATATTCATAAGTATACCTACACAACTCGCCTAACTAGTATATCATATAGTACTCACTGTTTTCGGTTGTACACGTGTTCGATCGAGAATTGTTCCACTTTGACAAGCATCAACAATAGCATGGAGTGTGACACCCTCCTTGAGTGGTAAAACAATGGTTTTTTGTGATATCATTGTCAAGGATCATGCCCTCTTTCATGAAATCAACGGGGCAAATAGTCTCATCATACCCATCAATCTCATCGCCCTGGAAATCAGGCTGCCGTAAGCCATGCCCTGAGAAGTAGAATACCAAGGAGCCCCGTTTGCAGCCCTCCACAAGCCCATTTCCAAAGAATT